>BLSH010396308.1:0-11809 GCA_018402905.1 Glandirana rugosa
TCCCGCACTCTGGGACTTCCTGTCTACACTACCAGGGGTCCCCGAATCGGGTGTGTAAGAGTGGTTGTTCCCTGCTAAGACAGACTCCACCGCCAGGACCGTGACAGGGAGTTCACAACAGCCTGCACTCGGGGCAAATGGGGTTCCCACTCAGGACAGTGGATAACCACATCATCCAAGTAGGTAGCTGAATAGGGGCGATGTGGCCTCAACGTCTTGTCCATCATCCTCTGGAATGATGAAGGAGCACCGTGCAGACCAAACAACATTTTTTTGTACTGGAAGGAGCCCTTGGCAGTAGAAAAGGCTGTTTTCTTCTTGGCTGACTATGTTAGGGGTATCTGCCAGTAGCCCTTAGTTAGATCCAGGGTTGTTATGTATTGGGCCCCTCCCAAACGATCCACACGTTTGTTGACTCAAGGCATTGGGTACGCATCAAAGTGGGACAAGCTATTCAGTCTTCTAAAATTGTTGCAGAACCATATAGTGCCTCTGGGCTTTGAGACCAGCACTATGGGACTCGACCAGTCACTGTGGGACTCCTCTATCACATCCAACTCTAACACGTTCTGTATCTCCTTTGCTACTGCCTTGCACCTAGCCTCAGGTATTCTATAAGGTTTCACATTTACACGAACACCTGGATCTGTGATTATATCATGCTAAATCACTGTGGTCAGTCTCTATTTTTGTTCACAAACTCTTTAACCTCCTGTTGTCGGGCTACTGACAAGAATTCCATCAGGGGGACCTCCAGTGTCATTAGTACCATATTTTTTTGAGTAGGTGGTATGGCCAACAAAGCTCCTCTGTCCTTCCATGGTTTTACATGATGGATCTGTTCAGGCTTCCTTTTCCCCGGCTGGAAAACTTTGTAGTTTACTTCCCCTACTCTTTCCTTAATCTCAAAGGGACCCCGCCACTTTGCCAGGAATTTACTTTCAACAGTGGGGACCAGCACCTGTACTCTATCCCCGGGGTTGAAATGTCGGGTCTTAACACCCGATTATAAACCCTTCTCTAAGCCCCCTGGGCTTGTTCCATATGCTCTCGTACCAGGGGCAGGACTGCTCTGATTCGATCCTGCATTAAGAATAAAAGCTTGATGGGGGGGCATGGCTGACTGAGCTCCTGCATGGACGCGTAAGTCCAGAGATCCAATCAACCACCGGGGATAACGACCGTCCGGAGAAGCGGTGCAGCCGATCAAATCATCAGAGGTGCACAAGCTTACACCCGAGACCACCAGGGTCATGCCCAAGCACCAAGGCAAGCAATCTCAGCCGAGAAAACTCCAGGAGTTTTACCCGGTCGTGAGGAGGAACCAGGCCCAAGATGGCGCGGGTGAAGGACGACATGCCGCACGAGATCTCACAACACCAACGGCGAGCGACACGCAGAGACAGCCCGGCAACAAAGCGAAGGGGCCCAGGAACGGAGTACCGTCAGGTAATAACACTCCCACCACACAAAGCCCCGCTAAATCCAAGCCCCGCAGGGACTCCCCAGCAAGACACACAGAAGACCAGGCAATGGATGTAGGAGAGTCCCAGGCTTCACAAACGCCACACAGGCCTCAAAGAGAGGACCCCATAGCAGCATTCCTGACCTCAGGGCAGCCTGTATCGGATACCACACTTAAAGATATGATGATAACACTCAGAGACTCCCTATTAAATGACCTAATCACCTCGGTGAACACATGCAGCCGTGACATACAAGAAATAGGGGACAGAGTGGACATCATAGAGACCACTATGGGCGACTTCACAGAATCATACAACACTCTAGTGGATGCCCACAAATCACACACAGAAGACCTGCAATGGCTGAAGGACAAAATTTCAAATATAGAGGACAGATCCAGACGTAATAACATAAAGATCAGAGGAATCCCTGAAACGATAATGCCACAGCAACTACAACAATATGTCCTTTCACTCTTTTCAACACTAGCTCCCAACCTGACCCAGCAGGACCTCCCCATTGACAGGATCCTCAGAGTGCACAAGCCCTCTTTCCTGCCATCAGAAACCCCAAGAGATGTACTCCTAAGGGTACACTTCTTCCACATAAAGGACCAACTCATGGCCCTGGCAAGGAAACCAGAAGGCCTACCTGCACCATATGTGGGGCTACAACTACTCCCAGATTTTTCCAGACACACGCTCCAGAAACGTAGAAATCTCGCAACTATAACTAAGGCTCTTAGAAACCACAGAATCATCCATAAATTGAAATACCCCGCCACACTCTGCATAACACACAGAGATTCAACAATCAACGTGTCTGCTCTAGACGAAGGGATAGCTGCACTATGCCAGTGGGGCATCCTCCCAGAATCACCTCAGCCCATCCGGGCGATAAACACCCAACACACTTCGAAGCAGAGTGGCAGGTAGTTTCTAGGAAACGAGCCAGTAAAAATAACAAAAAGAACTCCCCTGGAACATCTCAATGACACCTAAACCTAAAATCTGACGACCTCCCCGGTCAAGATGGGACCACCTTCTCATCATGAACCCCCACCGCGATTCTAAGCAGAACTATCTGCACACGGATCTCAACGAGGATCTCCTTTTTACCTCAAGTTCCCCGAGGGTTACGAACTCTGTTTATTTTCTCTACAGTATGTTTTCTTTCCTAACATTTATCTTCCCAACAGAAAGTACCAAACTTCCATTCAGAACTAAGCAACTGACAAGATTCTACCCACAAATGAGGACCCAAGAGATGAAAACCCAGAGCCTCAATATCCAACATATGAATTCAGAAAGACCAAAACTGAAAGGATACCCTGGCCTAAGCAGGAACTCCAACAAAAGTGAGTACACCATCAAGCACTCATTCAACCCACAAACACCTCAAAATGACAGTCACATACTTGTCAATCAATGCTAGGGGTCTGAACCATCCCGCAAAAAGATTCTCCATGTGGACAGAAGCAACCAGACATAAGGCAGACATCATATGCGTACAGGAAACACACTTCAAAGCAGGAGCAACACCCAAATGCACTCACAAGAACTTCCCCCACATTTTTATGGCATGCAACCACAATAACAAAAGCAAAGGAGTGTTGATAGCAATTAAAGACACAGTAGCATTCCATCTTAAATCTTCCACCATAGACACGGAAGGAAGATATATCATCCTTACCTGCGATATAAACTCAAAGCCCTTTACACTGGTCAACTCTTACGCTCCCAATACACATCAAACCAGCTATTTGAAGTCTCTTTTCAAGGCTATTGAAGAGAAAAAATATGGGAACGTTTTGGTATGCGGAGACTTCAACATGGTCATTGACCCGAACATTGACTCCACCTCCCGCACATCCAAAAGGTCCCCAAAACTACAACAACTACTCCACCAAGCAGACTTATTTAACATTTGGAGATGCCAACACGCATCGGAAAGGGACTACACCTTTTTCTCTACGAGACACAACAGCTACTCGAGAATTGATCTGATTATTACGGACAAATGGTTGCTGCAGAAAGTGATACAGTCCCAAATCCATGATATAACATGGTTGGACCATGCACCTGTAACGATTACTATTGCAGAAGAGTCTGCCGCCCCACACACCCCCATCTGGCGTTGCAATCCCAATATATTCCAAGATCCCCAAAACCTTAAATATATCCAAACAAATCTCCTGGAATTCTTCAAAACAAATGCTGCCTCTGTGAACAAACAAACCACCCTTTGGAGCGCACACAAAGCTTTCATTAGGGGCATACTGATTAAATTGTGAGCCAGAGCCAAAAAACAATACAACCAAAAATTCGAACACCTCACCCTAGAAATCCGCAGACTTGAACTACAGAACATGAATAGCCCAACACACAAAAACTCCACATTGCTAGGCAACCTAAGGGAGGAGCTACGTCTCCTTCTATTTAAAAAATATGAAGGGATAATCAAACGCCTCAAATACGACTCTTACGTAAACTCCAACAGAGCTGGGAAACTCCTAGCAAACAAGATAAAAGAAGCTAGAACCAAATCAAGAATAGCACACCTTATCCACCCCTCTCTCAACCATAAGATCGCAAACCCCCAAGAAATCGCAGACCACTTTGCCCTTTACTATGAGAAATTATACAATTTAGAACACGACCCCCACACCCCTCAACCCTCTGCAAAACACATTGAGGAATTCCTAAACAACATTCACCTACCTACCCTCTCACAAGAACAATTATTACACCTTAACGCCCCATTCACACAAAAAGAAATAGAACTATCAATCAACACACTTCCACTGGGCAAATCACCAGGACCTGACGGTTTCTCCAACGAATATTATAAAACCTTTGGGATGTCCCTTGTCCCCAACTATCTTCAACCTTATTATAGAACCACTAGTAACGACCATCAGGAATTCACCCCACATCACGGGATTCCGATTTAATAAGTCCCATCACATTACCACACTATTTGCAGACAATATTATATTATCCCTCACAAACCCAGCAATATCACTACCCGAAACACACCGCATACTTTCAGCATTTAGCGAAATTTCGTTCTACAAGGTCAACTTTTCAGAATCACTAATTCTAAACCTAGGGACACCCAAGGTAGTTTGCACACGATTACAAAAATCCCTACCTTTCAAATGGAACCCACACAATATACCATAGGGATCACTCTCACTAATCAAACCAAGAACCTTCTCCCCCAAAATATCCTCCCCCTCACAACCAAAATAGAATCCCAACTCAAACAATACTGGAACAAAGACTTATCCTGGTCGGGAATATTAGCATCAGTTAAAATGATGATACTACCCCAAATTCTCTACATTTTCAGATCCCTACCTATCCCGATGCCCAAAAACATCCTGAACAGCATAAATAGAATCCTAAAAAAATTCATATGGCAAGATAAAAAACCCAGGTGCTCACAGGCAGCTTTAATCCCACATAAACTCGCAGGCGGAGCAGGGTGGATAGACATAGGGGATTACTACATCGCAACTCAACCGGACCAGCTAAAGCACTGGTTCAACACAACAGACCCCCCCATATGGGCAGAACTAGAGGCTTCACTAGCACCTAAGAACAAGCCTAACCCACCTGCTTATATGCGACGCCTGGACACACATTAACACCTCTACACTGCCCCTTCCCATGCAAGCCTCCATTAAGGTATGGAGAATGATAACACAACACACATCTGGAACTACCACAGAATTCCCACAACAACTCCCAATACAAATCTTAGAAACCATCCTCCCATGGTTACCAACAGGGAAATTCCTAGAGGCAGGAATAAAATCAGTAACAGACTTCTTCTCTAAAGGAGAACTAAAAAATATAACCAAAATCCTACACGATTACAACATCCCCAAGGCACTGATATTTACCTGCTCCCGTATACTTCACTTCTTAAGAAAAAACCCCAAACCCTGGCGTAACTGCGGTCAGATAGGTAACTTAATCCATATACTATGGGAATGCCCATGCTTAACCAGTTACTGGACTCAAATCTTCAAATACATGGCCACTCTCTCAGGCATCCTCACACATCCCAACCCCCAATTGGCAATTCTCCACGTCGGTATCAAGATATATCCCCGATTCACAGACAGTAATAACCCACATTCTCTTGGCAGCCCGCCAACTAGTTATGAGAAAATGGAAGTCTAACCAGACTCCAAACCTTTCGGAAGTCATATCACTGACACACCAACACCACACCTTCGAAAACGCATTAGCCCTCAAACATCTCAACGGAATCAAATTCAGTAAACAATGGAACATATGGATCAACAGAGAAACTAATACATAGAAACAGATAGATAAACTATCTAGCAATATCTGGAATGTTATTCTTGGTAACTATTCAAATATACTACGAATGTAACCCTAACACTTGTTGTTTGTTTCCCTTTCCCCTTCCCCCCTTCCTTAATGCTCCCCCCTACATCATCTCCCTCTTGTATTGTAATCTTGGTTTGGTGCACACGTAACCTTGTATTGTCTTTTCTCATTGTACCTACCAAACCATAATACAACGTTACTGTCTATGTACTACTCCTGTTTAAATCTAATAAAAATCTAATTACAAAAAAAAAAAAAAAGAGAAAAAGCTTGATGATGCTCCAATGAGGGGTGGCCTCTCTTTCCTATATTTCTTTGGTGACATCTAACAAACCCCGGGGATGTCTATCATACAAGAGTTCAAATGGGGCGTACCCCGTAGACACCTATGGAACCTCTGGTATGGCAAACAGGAGATACGGCAGTAACATCCCAATCTCTCCCATCTTTTTCCACTACTTTTTTCTACATGATTTTGAGCATTTTATTAAACATCAATCCATTTGGGGGTGGTAGACCGAGGTACGGAGATGGGAGATTTTTTACAACTTGCACAATTCTTTGGTTACATGGGACATAAAAAGGGTGCCCTGATCCGTTAAGACTTCTTTAGGGATCCCCACCCAACTAAATACCTGGACCAACACCTTTGGCGATAGTCTTAGCGGAGGCGTTCCGCAAGGGTATGGCTTCAGGATAGCAGGTCATGTAATCTAGTTGTACGAGGATGTGCTGGTGCCCCCGGGCAGACTTTACTATGGGTCCCATGAGATCCATGCAAATTCTTTCGAATGGTACTTCAATTATCGGCAGTGGAACAAGTGAACTACGCAAATGGGGCGAGGGCACAGAGAGTTGACACTCAGGGCAGGATTCACAATATCCTCTGACATCTGCATGCAACCCAGGCCAGAAGAATCTCTGGGTTATTCTCTCCCTGGTCTTCTTCTCTACACCCAGATGTCCCCCCATTACATGCCCATGGGCTAAGTCTAACACCATCCTGCGGTATGGTTTTGGGAACTACTAGTTGCTCTACCTCCTTCTACCGGTGTTTCACCACCTGATACAACAACTAGTTCTTCAGAGCCATATAGTTAAAAGACGCCACCCAATTAGGTTCCACGGGTTCCCCGTCTATCACCTTAACATTTTCTCTGGCTCTAATGAGGGTGACATTGTTTAGTTGTTCTGTACAGAAGTCCTCTCTCCGAACCTATAAGTCACGTACTACATTCTGTACACTCTCATGGTCAGGGTCAAAGACATTTTCTGGGTCATTAACCACCAGCTAGGCGCTATCTTCCGGCTCCTCTGGCTCCCCATTCTTCCTAGGTCCTGCCACCAGTGTTCCCTTCCATTTGGCAAAAAGGGTCTGGTGAGAGTTTCCGTGCTTCCTCAGCAGGGGGAGCTCTTTCCTTCAGACTCTCTTTGCCTTCCCATAACCTCCAAAAATAGGGGAAAATCCCTCTTCACTAGGGCTTCATGAAGTAGTGAAGGTACCACCCCCACTGAATGGGTCACACTGCCGCAAGGGGTGACAATCTCAATGACCGCCGTCTGGTAGTCATGAGTCTTGCCATAGATGCAGATGACACCAACAGTGCTAGGGTGTAACCTTGCAGGATTTACACAACTGCTTTTGACCCATGTTACCACACTACCAGAGTCGAGCAGTGCAGTGACTGGTTTACCATCAATAGAAATCACACACATTTGCCTCTCCATGTGACCTAAACATAATGCTGTTCATGTGACCTGTGAAAAAGAGAAAGGCGTCTATTACCGTGCGTATAATCGCATTGCATGGGTTCATCATTCAGGGGACAATCGGCAGCAATATGGCCCAATGCATGACATCGGTAACACTGTATATGCTCTATACCCAGTCCTCTCAAGGGTCCCCAAGACCTTCCTGGCTTCTTTGGCCAGTCTCCAGGTCTAGAGCCCATAGTCTCGTTAGTCATTACAGCAGTTTTATTAATCTTCCCAATGCCCTTGAGCATTGGAACAGTCTTACCGGATCTGCTGGGGGCCCTTTCTCCCCTAGGCGCACCAAAGTGGGGCGCAGATGGGTTGAACAAGTCCTTAGCTGCCCCGTATCTCTCCGCAAGGTCCACAAGTTGGTTGGCGGATTTGGGGTCCCCATGACTGACCCATTTCCTCAAAGCAGCAGGGAGCGCCCACAGACAGCGGCCCATGACCATGCGCTCCACAATAAGGGGACCTGGCAAAGTCTCCGGCTGTAGCCACTTCCTGGTGAGATGAACCAAGTCGAACATCTGCAAATGGGATGGCTTGTCAGTGCGGTAGGTCCACTGATGCACGCATTGGGCCTGGACTGCTATGGTAACACCCAGGCATACAAGTATCTCTGCCTTTCGAGTCTCATAATCCTGGGCCTTATTTGGTCCTAGATCGAAATAGGCTTTTTTTGGGTTCACCAGTCAAGAATGGTGCTAACAGTCCCATCCACTGTTCTTTTGGCCATCCTTCGCAAAGAGCGACTCTTTCAAAAGTCGTGAGGTACACCTCCACATCATCCGCATGTGTCATCTTCTGCATGTGGTAAGAGGCGCGTACCAACTTTGGTTCCACTGTCACGGGAGGTGCGGGCCCTTCTTTAATGCCAGCAGGGCCTCCGAAAACTGTCTGTTCATCTCCTGCTGAGTTGCAATGGCCTGCCGAGTTGCCTCCTGTTGAGCCGCTTGTTGTGCTGTGCTAGACTGGCGACTCTCCTCTCGCTGAGCTGCAGCGGCCTGGTGACTCTGCTCTCGCTGAGTGGCAGCGGCCTCTGTGATCTGGCGGTTGGTTTTCCACTGAGCTGCATTGGCTTGCAGCTGGGTTTTCACCAGCTCCTCCATTAGGGAAAGATGCCCGCTGAGTCCACCACGTATGGGAGATTAGCTGAGTGGATCACCTTTCCTGGGATGAAGGCGGCTTGTAGGCAAACTTTCTTAAAATCTGGCGAGTTGCCAGTTTTATTTGGTAAAGGTTGCAGGTCATAAAACAAACAAAAATAGCCAAAAGAAACCCTTGCCGTCCAGAGCTAAACTAATATAGAGAAGAATACCTCTCAATATGATGTGGGGCTTGTCCCTGACACCTTCAAACAAACAAATGCAAACCTTTTCCTTTTGCAGTCTTTTGAGAAACCAAACTCAAGCTCTTAGCTCTCTCAATCTAAGCAGGATGAGCTCCTGTGAGATCTGTTCCTGGTCATTTAAACCAGCTGAAGAGGGATTTCGGTGGACCATAAACTCCGGGTCGGAAACAGCTCTGCCATGGTGGTTGGCAAAACCTGGGTCGGACTCTCACTAGTCCAGTCCCAGTGAACGCATGTGAGGAGACTTACATAATGTTACATTATATACAGTATCTCACAAAAGTGAGTACAGCTCACATTTTTGTAAATACAACACATGAAAAGATAGAATAAAATATTTACAAAAATGTGAGGGGTGTACTCACTTTTGTGAGATACTGTGTATATATATATATAAAATATTTATTTTATTATAGTCAGGGCACTGGTGACATACGGCGATAGGAAGCCTACCCTTTCACAGGTGAAATACAGATAGCAATAGCAGCAAGACTAGTTATCAGAGGTCTCTGTATATATGCTATAATATATCATTGATGACCAAAAGAATCTGTAAAGTCCTTTTAATGAATGGTTTATTTGATGTCATTCAATAAACTCAGTTTTTATTACAAAATGGACATTGAATTATTGCTAGTTGAAGTTGTCACCTAAAAAGTCCTCTATGCATTTTATGATAGCTATCTTCCTCCATTCATATGACCCCTCTCTCCTGTCATATGCTTATGCTCTCAAGATTGTGATGCCAGATTTAAACAAAAAGAAACTGGGGTAAAGGAGAACTGCCTCATCCATATAATAATGCTAAAACAAACACTTGCCAATTGTTCTGGAAAATTTATAGATAGGCAACTCTTATCCTCGTATTGATTAGTGGCTACAAATGAATAATAACTATTGCGGTAGGGAACATACACAAAAAGATACACTCTGCATCTTTCCAAAATAACTGTCCTGTTTTATTTGATGCAGTTGAAGGTTTTTATACACATGATTTGGTAACAAGGGGCGTAACATAGGTAGGCTAAATTCTAATTAGGACTCAAAAGAATGCAAACATGTAATGAAAACATTATTAGTGCTGTGTGCAGAGTGAGTGCAGTGTGCAATACATACAAAATAGTGTAAAATAATATACAGAATTTACAAAATTCCTTTATAGTAATGTTGGACTTAACTGGTACTAAGAGGGGAATGGCCACATCTATTATAGTATAAAATAACAATATTTATTACAAAGAGTTTAAAATGAATTAATAAAAACATACAATACACCATACAATATATCCAGTCCGCACTGCATGTTATACTGCCATCGTTGTGTAATGCTCGCAGGCTGATATGTAAGCTCATACAGTAGACACAGCATGTTGACTAGATCTCTGATATATGTAAAAGTATTGATTATTGCATTTTTTCTCTTGGATAGGACAAATTTCTTTGCTACAAAGATATTGAGGTCCTGAGGAAGTGAATAAATGTGAAATACGTCAACCTCTTGGAACATATAGCAAAGATGTGTTTATAGTTATATCACATGGTGAATGTCGTCCAATGAGAGCATATATACATGTTTTTATGAATGTTTTTTTATACTCTTTGTAATAAATATTGTTATTTTAGACTATAATATATGTGGCCATTCCTCTCTTGGTACCAGCAAAGTCCAAGGTTAACAATTTGTTTTTTTTTAGATTTTGATGCCATTGAATCTTACAGTACATTAAAATAATTAGAAATGATGGCAGCCAGTTAATAAGGGGTAAACATAATTTCTTTAACCTCACAGTAGAACAGTGTTAGGCATTATCTCCTTTGAAGAATAATAAAGAACATATTCTAAAACCAGCTGAAAAGAGAGAGTCATCATTGTTCTAGACCAGGGGTCTCCAAACTTTCTAAACAAATAGCTGGTTTATTGTCCTTCATGCTTTAGAGGGGCCGGACTGTGGCCATCAGGAGTGGAATTTTTCCTTGCATCAGCAGGAGTAAATATCACCACATTTGGTACTAAGGGGAGGAACAGTGCCCCATTGTTGGTATTATTTGGAGAAATAGTGCCCCACCCCCCCATTGTTGATGTCAGTGGGAGAATAATGCCTTGTTGCTGGTGTCATTGGGAGGAATAGTAGCCTATTGATGGTGTCTTTGGGAGGAATAGTGCCCCATTGTTGGTGTCAGTGGGAGAAATGGTGCAGCACTGCTAATAATAGTTGGTAGTGTCTCATATCAATGGGAGGAATAGTGCCCCAAGGGTCAGATAAAGGTAAACCAAGGGCCACATCTGGCCCCAGGGCTGCATGTGGCAACCACTGTTCTAGACTTTTCATCTTGCAAAGAGATAAATTAACCTATACCAGGGTATTGGGCCCCCCAACCAACTCTATATCAGAGAAGATACAGAATCTTACAAGGATTAGGGTTGAAAACAGATGCATCACAGAAGAAATCACAGCATTCAAATCTAACCATCCTCATCATATTCTTCAGAGTGAGTAACATTTTCCATGAGATTAAGGTACCATCAGTTCACATCACTTAGTCAGAACATGAAAGACATTCTCGTTAGAGCAGATCTGATGGACAAGTACCAGAAAAGACAGTCAACATAATATTTGCAGCTCTATGATCTATGGCTCATTCAGCCATCTCCATCTTGGTACCAGGGAGCACTTTGGGATGGGTTTACTAAAGGTAAATGGCACCCCATAAAAAAGACCATACATACAGTGTGTAGTACAAAAATCCAATTTTAATACAACATTACAAACATATCCAGGAAGACTAAAACATTATAACCCTTCAAAACATACTGAAGATTGTTGTTCTATAATCCAATAATATACGCTATCTCAAAACAATGGGTACA
>BLSH010396336.1:7277-24268 GCA_018402905.1 Glandirana rugosa
TGAAACAGGGCCTGGGGTAACTTTAGTTACCTCTGGGCCTGAAAATCCGTGTTTTTTACAACATTTTATCAGGACCTTCCAGGATCTCCAGACGTTTTCCTCTATTTTACAACATTTTTTGTGCCTAAAAGTCCGGGTCTCCATTGATTTCAATGGGGTCCGGGACAAAGTTTGGGTTCTGTCCGGACCCGAACCCGGACTTTGTCCCGAAGTTCGGCCGAACCAGCAGAACCCGGACTTCTAGAAGTTCGCTCAACTCTAGTGATAAGCAATCTCCTGGGCAGTGAGCAAGTTGGTGGGTGGAGGTAATGGAGGACAAAGTAGAGCGTTAAAGGTAGAAAAGAGTTGACGGGGGCTCCGTGTGAGGTTGTTGATAAGAGTGATAAAGTAGGTCTGTTTGGCAGTGTGGAGGCAGGAATGGTATTGTTGGAGGGCAGATTTATATTGGCTGAAATCTTGCTGTGACTTAGTCTTACAACACAGACGCTCAAGAGCGCGGCTCTTTTTTTTGAGGCTTCTGGTATCGTCTGTCTGCCAGGGTTGTAGTGGTCGGGGTCTGATTCTATGTGTAGTGAGGGGGGCCAAGGTATCTAGGGTGGATGACAGTGAGCTGTTGTATATAGAAGTGGCCAGGTTGGGGCAGGACAAGGATGAGATTTTGTCGTAGAGACAATCTATAGCAGAAAAAAGAAGAGAAGGGTTAAGATGGCGAAGGTTTCTACAGGTAATTGTTTGGTAGCTGGAAGGCAAGGAGGAGGAGACAAGGAGAGAGTGAAACTAATAAGGTGGTGATCAGAGAGAGGAAAAGGAATGTTGGAGAGGTTGCACGGAGTGCAAAGGTAGGAGAATATGAGGTCAAGGCAGTTGCCATCAGTGTGAGTAGAAGCATGTGTCCATTGTTTTAGGTCCAAAGAGGAGGTTAGGCTCAGAAAGTTAGAAGTAGCAGGAGTGTCAAGATTAGCAGGGATGTTGAAGTTACCAAGAATTATTGTTGGAATTTTAGAAGAAAGATAGTAGGATAGCCAGGCTGAGAAGTCGTCAAGGAAGCTGGATACCGGTCCAGGAGTCCGATAGATCACAGCAATTCGCAACAAAACTGGAGAAAATAAACGAATACAGTGAGCTTCAAATGAGGAGAGGGACAGAGAGGGGGGTAGATGAAGAACTTGAAAATTGCTTTGAGGGGATAGGAGGATTCCAACACCCCCTCCTTTTCGTTGACTAGGCCTGGGAGAGTGAGTCCACAGGAGGCCACCGTGGGAGAGGGCAGCCGAGGAAGAGAAGTCAGAATCTTGAAGCCAGGTCTCTGTAATTGCAAGTAGGTTGAAGGAGTTTGTGATAAATAGGTCATGGACAGTGGTAAGTTTGTTACAAACAGAGCGGGCATTCCAAAGGGCACAGGAGAAGGGGAGGCTGGTTCTCGGCAGAAGAGGAATAGAAATTAAATTGTGTGGATTGCGCCTGCTGTCAGAGGATTGGGGGTGTCTGGTATGTTGCCCAAAGGTAAATGATGGTGGTCCTGGATTTGGGGAAATATCTCCAGAAGTTAAGAGAAGCAGAAGGGTGAGAGAGGTGATATGGGAGTGTGACTTATGTGGGGGGACACTTCCCAGTGTACTGGAGGTTCTACTGGTATGTGGGTTCAGAAGTAGCAGGAGCTGATGAGTGCAGTAATAAGGAGAAGAAAGGAGTGAGGGTGATATATATAAGTGGTGGGGTGGAGAAGAGGGGTGGAGGAGAGAGAGTTTAAGGAGGGAGGAGGGAGGAGACAACTGTGAGAAGAAAAGGTAGGGAGTGCATGATACACAGTGGGAGATTTAGAATCAGACAGGATGAGTAATGGAAAAAGTTCTATGAGGAATCAGGTCACCTGTAGTCTGTTAAGTGGTTTGGAGTGTTCCGTTGATCGCTTTGTGCAGTGCCGAAGTGTAATACTTTATCCAAGATGATATTGGCCAATGCTGTCCCTGGCAATGCAGACCTTCAGGAAGGCTTATATTATACTGAGTGGGGGGTATTGCCAATTAATCAATCAGGATTGCAAAGACACCCCAACAAAGCAGAAGGGCAGAGCAATAAAGATAGCATTGGCTCATAATTCAGGTATAAACAATAAGAAAGCAAAACAAGCAGTGCACATGCGTCGGATCTCCGTGATGGCTGCTTGATCGCGGAGCTCCGGACCGCTCCGTCCTTTCCAGCCTTAATAAGCAGCCATCCGGGATCCCCCCTCCGCTATCCGGCAGAATCTGATGCCGGGCTGTCATCCGAGGGCCGCTTGGAGCTCCGTCTCTCCATAGGAGTGGGCAGCGGACATCGCCCCTAAGCGAGGTCACAGCTGCGGCCTAGTCACGGAGCCGAGCTGCACAAACGGAGCCTTGGGACTTCAAGCCAAGAAGGTAGCCATCTCGCGGCGGGGCACACTGCAAACCCCCCCAGGGCCCTGGGGAGCCAGGCACACTGACTGCAGGACGGCCTGTCACTCCGTGAACCCCTGGGCCACAAGGGACCCACGGCCTCCAGGCCTAGATCAAGAGGCCCTATCAGGGTGCCCTGTTCAATTACTGTGGACCCCTCCGGGATCTCCTCTGACACCTCATAACCCTTGATCATTCCAGGAAACCTATCTGTTCCCACAAACTTTTGGTGTCCCCTAGTTTGGTCCCCTCAACATCAGGTAATTACCTAGGGGGTTTAAGCTGCTGGGACAGTCAGCACTATCAATGACATTTGATTCTTTGATATTGCGATTTCTCTTTCACAACTTAAGCCTGCAACTTTCAATTTAATCTCTATGTATGCTGCAGCGGTAAGAAGGGACTTATCAAAGCACCCAGGTTTCTCTAAACACCCCTCCGACCAGCCTTCTCAGCCTACTGTGACCCAGCAGGGTCCTAAAGCTATTGAAAGTCCTGAGGACATGGAGGCAGGAGTTGGAGGAGGCTCTCAAATCCTCCCAGGTCAGGAATCGCCAGCCACTATCTCTCCTATTCCTCTAAACACTTCACCAGCTTCTACAGTATCCCTTCTGGAAAGGACTCTTACAGAAATGTTTGTCTCCCCGATTGGGGCCCAGGCCCCTGACCATGATACCCCAGGCTTTTTGGGGTCCCCATCCCCAACTCCGCACCCGGAATTGAGATTCATGATGGAAACGTTCTCTAAGATGTTAGCTAAAGGCTTGGCTCAAACTGCATCCCAAATCACTTCAACTATTCAGACTGACCTTCACAATTTGGGGTCCAGAATTGATGTTGTTGAACAGAAAACAGACCAAACCATTGCAAGAGCAAATCAAAACACTTCCCGCATCCAGGACCTACAAGATCAGTTGGAAATTGCTCACTCTAAGATTGACGACCTCGAAAACCGGTCCCGTAGATATAATTTCCATTTATGGGGGGTGCCAGAAACCATCACAGATGTTCAGGAGGCAGTCCGCTCCTTTATCAAAGAAATTATCCCTAACATCACAGAGCATAGATTGGAACTAGATAGGGCTCACAGAGCCCTTCAAGCCCCTCGTTCAGATGGACTCCCATGGGACATTGTTGTTAAACCTCATTTTTATGCGGTAAAGGAGGAAATAATGAAGATTACAAGGAAATTACCAAAGTTATCCTTTCAAGGCCACTCTATTCAGGTGTTTGCAGACATTTCTCCAGCCACCATTCAAAAGAGGAGGGCTATGAAACCCCTTTACGAAGTGTTGTTACAGAAATCAATCAAGTATTGGTGGTCCTTTCTTTTCCGCCTCTCCTTCTCCTTTAAGGGCAAGACCTACGGCTTCTCCTCATTCAACGAGGGGGAACATCTGATGGTTAAATTAAACCTTATCTCAATGGAACCAGGTTCTTCCCTTCAAGCCAAATCCGTCGGTTCTACGAAGCGCCCCTCTCCTCAAAGTCCAATTCCCCCTGTGTGGAGGAAACAGCAATCCAAGAGGCCCAAGGACTCACACCCCTCTTGATCTCTCGTGGTCTCTATCAGGGGTTATACTCTAATTTGTTAAGGGCTTATCCTTCATTCATTGGCCTAGTTCTGACTTTTCCTAAGACTTTGATCTTACATATGTTGGCTCCCTCGGGGGCGGTTCATTACTCTTAATGTTTTTATTTTTATTACCCCACCTGATGTGGGCTAGATGGATCTTCTTGGGGGCTCCCAGTCCCGGCTCGCTCTAGGTCGGTCCCCGCCTCTCCCAGCCCCTTCATTTTTGAGGGTCCTGGGAGATTGGGAGGGGGGTATGATCTGCTGGGACCTGGTGACTACTTTTACAGGGGGCCCAGATTGGTTCTATTTGCCTTAATTTGCATTTGTTATGTTGATATACCTTATGCTCCGGTCCTTTCTCAGGGTACTCCCCGGTTGTTTATTTTAATGTTGGGCTGTCTTGGGGGTGAGGCGGTAGGCATGCTCCTCACTCTGCTTTTGGGCTTTACCACTGGGTTTCGCACAGAAGCAGACGTGTGACTGCCGGTTCAGGCAGTTGTCTCTAGTTCAGTCTCGGGCTATGGAAGTCGGTTCTCTGGCTCTCATCCCCCGAAGGCGGAGGGGTCTGGTGGTATTTGACCAGTCGCCCTCCTTCTTTCTCCTCTTTCCATGTGTTCAGATTTTCCTCTTTTTTCCTGTTTTTCTCTTTTTCTTCAACTTTTCTCCCCAGGCACCGGGGTGGTTCTCCTCCGGGGGAAGAGAGATGACCAAGCTCTTTCCTGTTAACAGAGGCAAAACGACTATTTCAAGGCAGTCGGGGTCTGGTGAGTGGCTCTATACTGTAGTGAGTGTCTCTCTTTATTTAGTACCATGTTAGCACCCGCTGACCCATCCGGAGTGCTGAAAATTGCCTCCCACAACGTACAAGGCCTCAATTCCCCTTTAAAACGAAGGAAGTACTTCCAAGCAGCTCACTCGCAGCACTTGGAGGTCCTTCTTGTTCAGGAAACCCACTTTCCCTCCCAATTTTCCCCTAGTTTTGTTCATGCAAGCTATCCTCAATTCTTCCTGGCCAATGCGTCAGACAAGACTAAAGGGGTCGGAGTCTTTTTCGCAAAAGGCGTGGGTTTCCACTTATATCATGTAATCAGGGATCCGGAGGGTAGACACATTCTCCTGGTAGGGGATATGGGGGGGTCGTCCTTATTCATTAGTCTCCTATTATGCTCCTAACACAGGTCAAATACAATTTTTCCGCTCCATGATAGACTCCCTTTCGCCTCACTTTGAAGGGACCGTGATCATGGGTGGGGACTCCAACACCGCTCTGGACCACATATTGGACAAATCATGGCCAATTCGCTCACGTCTTCTACAGCCCCCAAAAAGGAGCCTCAAGCTTGCCAAAGTCATTAACTCTCTGGGCCTAGTTGATGTCTGGAGGGAATGTAACCCTAACTCGAGAGACTTTACCCATTATTCAGCTCCTCATAAATCCCTGGCCAGAATTGATCATATTTTTTTTGGTGCCTCCTCTATTCCTCAGGTTTCTAAAGCGTTCATTAGGGACTCCCCGCTCTCCGATCACTCTATGGTAATTATGCACCTTAGGTCCCTAGGGAAATCGGGGAATAGGCCCCAATGGAGACCGAGGGAAAACTTACTGGATAACCCAGTCCACTGTACCTTACTTCAGAAGGATCTTGAGGAATATTTTAGTCTGAACTCAGGCTCAGGGATCTCCTTTGTGACGCTCTGAGCAGCTCACAAAGCAGTCATAAGGGGTAAGATAATTCAACTAGCGGCTAAACTTAAAAAAAGAGAAGCGGAGTCATATAGTTAAGCTAGAGCAAGACTTCCAGAAACTAGCTAAAGCGCACAAGAAAAATCCCTCCCCTCAATCTCGTTCGAAGCTTGAGGCAGGGAGGGCGCCTCTCAATCTGGCCTTAACCACTCAGGCGGAGAAGCAAGCCCAGTGGGCGAATGCCCACTTTTATTTACGCAAGGATCATATAGGCCCAAATTTAGCTGCCAAATTATCCCCGAAAGTCAGATCTTTACGTTTCCCAAGGTTAGAGACCTATCGGGCTCCCTCACTCAAAATCCTCATAAAATGATATCCACATTTCAAGACTTTTACGCTAAACTTTACAAATCAGAGATTTCGGCCTCCTCAATCCCAGCTTCTGGCTTTCTTGACAACATTCCCCTCCCGGCCCTGTCCGAGGATCATAGGCTCTCACTTGAGGCTCCTTTTTCGGAACCAGAGATTCTTGATGTCATTAAACATCTTAAGAAGGGCTCCGCCCCGGGCCCAGATGGTCTTTCGACAGGTTATTATAGGCAGTTTGGCTCGACATTGGCCCCGCACTTAGCTAACTTTTTCAACTCACTCCAAAAGGGTAAGTTTCTCAATGAGGATCTCAACTCGGCCAACATATCAGTTATCCCGAAACCTGGGAAGGATCACTCTGAAGTTAGTAATTACAGGCCCATTTCCTTAATCAATAATGATCTCAAAATTCTAACAAAAATCTTGGCTAATAGACTTTCAGCCTTTATTGGAGACTATATACATAAAGATCAGGTGGGCTTCATACCCAGGAGACAGGGCCCTGATCAGATTCGTAGGGCCATAGACATTATCTCTTTTTTTGGATCAGGTTGGCAGGGGGGCCCAGCACAGGAAGGCTTTGTCCTGTCGGTCGATCTCCAAAAGGCTTTCGACACAGTCGAATGGACATATATTTTTGAGGTCTTGGGTAGATGGGGATTTGGTCCAAGATTCTTACAAACTCTTAAAGCCCTATACTCCAACCCCTCCGTGTCTATAAAGCTGCAGAATTTCCTTTCTGAGCCGTTCAGTATCCATAGGGGCACTAGGCAAGGCTGCCCACTTTCCCCTTTGATTTTTGCGATAGCTATTGAACCCCTGGCGACCGCTGTTAGGGATCACCCCGACAATAAGGGGGTGAACTGTGGTTCTCAAACCCACAAATGCGCTCTTTTTGTTTATTTCCTATCCCCTCATCTCAGTCCCACATCTAATTAAGCTCCTGGAGGCCTTTGGCTCCGCCTCAGGATTAAAGGTTAATGTGACTAAATCTGTGGCACTTAACATAAATGTCCCTGAGATTTTGATCCGACAGATCAGGGATCAGTTCCCCTTCCAGTGGTCGCCTCTCCAGATCCCATATCTGGGGGTGCAGTTGGCAGCTAGTTATGATCGGTTATACTCCCTCAATTATCCCCCGCTATTTAGACAACTTGGGGAAGATTTAAATAGCTGGGGGAGATTAGGCCTATTCTGGCTAGGCAGAATAAATACAGTTAAGATGACCCTCCTTCCAAGAATTTTATACTACTTTAGGGCTCTACCCATCCCCGTTAAAAAGTTTCAAATTCTCAAAATCCAGGCTCAGATCAAGAAATCTTATTTGGAGAAATAAGGGCTACAGATGTCCAGCCGAGATCCTCTGGAGACGTTGGGCCCAGGGGGGCCTTGGCCTCCCAAACCTTTGGTGCTATTATCAAGCTGCGCAACTGGCCCAATTCTCAATTATTTATGCTAGGTCCAACAGACCGGACTGGGTAGGTATAGAGAGACAAGCAGTTCCCCTCAATACCCTAGATTATCTGGTATGGGCCTCCCGCAAGACCAGACCCGCTATATTATCCCCTACCCTATCCAACTCCCTGACCCTCTGTGATCACCTGTTTAGCACCACAAAGCTGGCCTCCGCAGTCCGGCCGCTACAGCATATCTTCAATAATCCCCGCTTCCCGCCGGGTCAAGATATCCACGCCCTCCGATGGTGGACAAACAAAGGCCTTTTCAGAATAGGACATTTCCTTACCGCGTCGTGACCCATATCCCTCGAGTACTGCCTGAGTAAACTTGATATGCCCCCTTCTGAGAGTTTTAGATTCAAGCAGATCCACCACTTCTTAGTCCACTCCTGTAAACTCAACCCAACTTCCATCGGTGCTTCCCCCTACGAGACACGGTGCTCTGATATCTCTTCTCCAAGAGGGGGATCTCGATTATATATGTCTCGCTAGTAGACCTTCCGGGGTTGCCCTCCTATGCTAGGAGGTGGGAGGGGGATCTGGACCTGAGATGGGATGCCGCTACGTGGTTTTCCCATTTTGTGAGGGCCTTCAAGGGAATAGTGAATATAGCCCTGGTGGAAGCCAGTGTTAAGGTGATTACTCGCTGGTACCTGGTACCCACTCGTCTCTCATCCATGTTTCCGAACTCCTCACCTCTTTGTTTTAGAGGGTGTCACATCCTGGGTTATTTTCACCACACCTGGTAGGAATGCCCTAAGATCAGGGGGTTTTGGAATAAAATATTCTCTATGTTAAGAAAGGTTTTGGGACAACCTATTCCACAGACCCCGGAAATAGCCTTACTTAATCACAAACCCGAAGGCCGCTCTAAAGCCTCATTTAAGCTTTCTCATTTTATACTGTTGGGAGCAAAACTCACCATAGCCAAAGCATGGAAAAAATCATCCGTTTCATTTATAAGAGCTAAAAGAAAGATCACGTGGATTATGACACAAGAAAAACTTGCTAATATGCTCCTGGACACTTCCACTAAATTTGACACGGTGTGGGAGCCATGGAGGCTGTACCCTAATCTGCCCTCTTGATGTTAATTTGGTCAGATCTGGGAGATGCCTCCTCGGTGCCTCTCTTTGCCCCTCTTTATCTTTTCTGTTTTGTATTCCTTCTTTTTCACCTTCCTTCTACTTTCTTCTGTTTCTCTTTCTTAACAATGGTAGAATGCTTTACTAATAATCTCCTACTCAGTGGTTCCGAGGGTCCGGCCGGTAAGTCCTCTTCGGTGTTCTGGACAGCGAAGTTGTTTCGTTTTATGAGAGCGGGGGGGGTAGTGTGCCCTGGGGGGTCTTGGTCCTTAACCTGGCACAGTTTGTTCCCAATAGGGGAGCTGGTCGGGGTCATCTCCCTGTTACTGTTGCTGTTTTGTCCTTAGACTGAATTCCAGTTGTTCGTCTTTAAAATATGTTTTAAGTATGCTTAGGGGGAGGCCTTCCCTCGCCCACTATATATGTCTTTCTCTGTATATGTGAAATACCATTAAAAACCTTATTCAAAAAAAAAAGAAAGCAAAACAAACAACACAGTGATATGGGCAAAGGCAAAGAAGTTGAAAGCAGCAAGGATTACTATTTAAACATAGAGCAAACAGTGGATCATATGCAGAAAACATGGGAGCTTGAGTGCAGCAAAGACTGCCGTCTTGCCAGAGTGGAGCAGAGTTCTTGTATGTTCATCTAGCTTTAGTTATCCTGCTTTCATTAAACTGTGCACCACTCATGATAGAGCCACTCAGGATAGAGCCGTGATGTCCGCGCCGTGCCCCTGGTCTGCGCCTCCCCATAGACTGCTTTAAATGTATAGGGACCTTGAGAGGGCATGAAAACTATATGAAAACGATACTAGAAATACATATAAAATACATATGTATATGTCTAATTAATAAGGGGGGGACTGCCGCAAGCCCATGAAGACAGAACCAAATATTTGTTCCCTCCTTGTACATGGGATTGCAAACCGCTCTCACCCCCCATTGCAAAAACATATATGCCTCCCAGTACAGACATACTTGCTGTATAAGAAAGAAATACACGGGGGAGTGGCCTGATGCCGAGCCGGACGGTCGCATAACTCCGGAGCTCCGCCATTCCAGGGACCCAGCGGCACGCAGCAATGGCCCGCAGTGACACAACTCACCCGACTCACCCGACACGGAGCCAGCTAAAGCCGGGAGACAACTGCGAGATGTCCAAACGGAGGAAGGATGGGAGAAAGCCACATAGATTGATGGACTTCTTCTCCCCCAGTCATCCGGGAGGTAGGCAAGATGGCGCCGAGGCCTACTCATCCCCGGCCCAGGCGCAGCACAGTAAACTGAAACAGAAGACCTTGCAGGCTGACAACGATGACTTGCTGGACGGGCGGCACCCTTTCCCATCCACCCCATCGTCCTGCAGTCGGGCTACGTCTAAAATCAGGCTGGATGGGGGTGGATGCAGTCCATCCTTGAGCCTGAATGCAGAATCTGGGGATGACACTAGGGACATGCCTAAATCAATTGAGGCATTCCCTACACAAAACCTGCTTGTATTAGATACAGTTTTAAAGGAAATACTCCTATCACTAAGAAGCACAATCCACACTGACATAGTGTCATGTATGCACAAATTTAATCAAGACATACAAGAAGTGGAGGCCAGGGTGGATCACATAGAGGAGAAGATAGGAGAGTATGCATCCACAATAAACAATTTGGTAGATGCACATGATGAAAAGGAGAGGGAAGCGGAGTGGATTAAAGCCAAATTAGCAGACATGGAGGACCGCATGAGAAGGAACAATTTAAAAATTAGGGGGGTACCTGAAACGGTCCCCCAATCGGGGGTGCGCACTTATGCCACTTCCCTGTTTAAAGCACTTATGCCTTATCTCTATGACCTAGACGTCACCATAGACCGCATACATAGACTGCCAAAACCATCCCACCTCTCAGAGCAGATCCCGAGAGACGTGATATTGCATCTCCACTTTTATCACATAAAAGAAAGCCTTATGTCTACTATGCGGAGAAGAGGCCTGATATCCCAACAATATCAGAACCTACAGTTCTATGCTGACCTTTCACAGTACACTTTGCAAAAGCGAAAAAATTGAAATACAGTGACCAAAGCGCTGAGAAACCACAAACTGGTTTATCGCTGGGGTTACCCAACTAAAATCACGGTCACTAAAGATGGTCGTGAATACGTCATTAATTCCCTTGAAAAAGACCTATCCCTTTTAAAAAGTTTGGACATCATCACTGATCCTCTAGGAGATTTCATCGCCCCTAAACCACCACGACAAACTACACAAGAATGGAAATCGGTTACTGCAAAAAACGCCAAATCCCACAATTGAGCCTGCCCGGGCATACTCACATTCAGGTCCCTGACCCATGATCTAGGATCACAAACTTATCCCCCGTACAGCTTTGCAGCACTATGCTGCCTATGGTCCAAATGTACCTATACGGCACGTTGCCATCTGTGTTGAACCCTTTTTACCAAGGGCATGTTAATTGTTATTTTTTCTTCTTTTATTTGTTTTGCTCTTACTGTTTAACACTAGAGATGACCAGAAGAACCTTGAGACAACCAGCGGACACAACAAGAACTCTGACTTCAGACTACACGATCTCCTGCACAGTGACGGAAACCATAGTCCTTAGCATGAATTCCAGCTCATTTAATGTGAGTACTAACAGCACACATCACAACAAATATGGGAATAGTAAGCAATACAAAGGCAGGACAATGGAGGGAGCCTTGATCCCATTTATGGAATCAACGTTCATTACCATCTTACCTGAATTAGATTAAAAATGGGAATTACAATCCTATCCATCAATTTCAAGGGCCTAAATCACCCTGCTAAAAGGAAATCGCTATGGAGGGAAGCCTTACAACAGAAGTGTGACATTATCTGCACATAAGAAACTCATTTTAACAAAACCTCACCACCCCATGCACTCACAAGAACTTTCCTAATATATTCGTAGCAAACGCAGACACCAAAACTAAAGTTATGACTGCAATAAGAGACTCTGTAGCATTCGCCTTGCATGAGGTAATCACAGATACCCAGGGAAGGTATTTAATTTTAATTTGTGACTTGAACTCAGCGACGTAAACCCTGGTCAACTCATATTCACCTAATAAACATCAGATCCACTTTTTCAACAAACTAATGATGATAGTTTGCCGCCATCAAAAAGGACACCTAATTATGTGTGGAGACTATAACATCATTCCGGAACCAGCCTTGGACTCCACCTCTAGACCTAAAAGATATGACCCGACATTACAACCTTCTTTGTATCACCATTCTCTTTACGATGCCTGGCGTTGTTTGCATGCGGAAGAGAGAGACTATTATTTCTACTCACCACCTCACCGAACTTACACTAGAATCGACCTATTCTTGGTTGATCAACATACTCTCTCTAAAACCAAGAGAGCAACGATCAACACTATAACATGGTCGGATCACGCCTCTGTGACTCTGACTATTGAAGATACAGCAGCCCCATCATTCAATCCAGTGTGGAGATTGAACACTCATCTATTGCTACAGAAGGAACACAGAGATGTATTAAAAACCCGGTTGAATGAGTTCTTTGCGGACAATCTATTGTCGGTACAGAGACCATTTACATTGTGGAATGCCCACAAGGCGTTCATGCGGGGTATTCTAATGCAGCTAGGGGCAAGGGTTAAGAGGCAAAGGCAGCAGCAGTTTAAGCAGATAACAGGAGAACTACAAAAACTAGAAACCCTAAACAAAACTAAACCAAATGCTGACCTAATAAAAAAAAATTCCCATCTATGCCACAAACTCCGACTGTCATTAATGGACAGCTTTGAGAAATTAAATAAACGCCTCAGAATGGCATACTACGTCAATAGTAATAAGGCAGGCAAACTCTTGGCCCAAAAAATTAAAGGTCACAGGTATAAATCCAAAATACCATTTATCATTCACCCTGGCACTAACCAAAAAGAATACCATCCTCAAAAAATAGCAGATGCTTTTAGTCATTATTATGGTACACTCTATAATTTGAAGGATGATGGGGCCGCACACAGAGTTGATAGATAACTTTCTATCTAAACTAGATATCCCCAAACTCTCGGGGGAACAGTTGCAAGCCTTGAACCAACCATTTACAATGGAGGAAATATCCCTAGCCATAGAATCCCTACCATTAAACAAGTCACCAGGCCCCGACGGGTTTGGAGGGGAGTACTATAGGGAATTTTAAGAAATATTAACACCTCAGCTAGAGAATATTTCAAACGCAGCTGCTGCCTCTTCCTCATTCCCGCATGAAATGCTTGAGGCCCTTATTGTGACATTGCCTAAGCCAGGGAAAGAGCCAACCTCACCAATGAACTTCAGACCAATCTCTTTATTAAACATTGATGTAAAATTATATGCCAAATTAATAGCTTCACGACTAATCAACATTATGCCCCTGCTTATTCATCCTGACCAAACTGGGTTTGTTAAATCAAGACAAACCTCAGACGCTACCCGCAAACTAATAAATATAATTCACTTAGCAGAAACCCAAAAGAAGCCTTCTCTGCTCCTCGCGTTGGATGCAGAGAAGGCTTTTGATAGAATCCATTGGCAATATCTAACCAAGACCCTGGAGTCCTTCAGTTTCAGAGGCAATATCCTTTCCGCAATTATGGCCCTATATTCTAACCCTTCAGCCCGAGTATATATGTCTGGTACACTCTCAGCGCCATTTCAAATATCCAATGGTACTAGACAGGGATGCCCATTATCACCTCAAATATTCAACCTATTCAACCAAATTAAGGGTTTCTCAACCCCTTCATCCACACATCTGATAAGCTTATTTGCAGATGATATCATATTGGTTCTTACTGAGGTCCAATCTTCCCTGGCAGAGGTACACAATGCATTGCAACTGTTCAATAAGATATCATTTTATAAAGTGAATGAAAGTAAATCTTATATGCTGACTATGGGTCTTGATAAAGCTACTAAAGAGGAGTTGGGTTCGAGATTTCCATATGTTTGGAGTGAGGAAGGCATAAAGTACTTGGGGATTACCCTAACCCCCCACACATCCAAACTAACTGAAGCTAACTACACAGCGTTCCTACGCGAGTTAGGGCCCAAATTGCAAGATCTAGGCAGGACAGAATTGTCATGGATGGGACATTTAGCCGCATTCAAAATGCTTATTCTACCCCAATTTCTCTATCTGTTAAAAGCTATGCCAATTCCGGCACCCAACCAATTTTTTACTAAAGCTCAATCTATGCTCAAAACATACTTGGGGCAGGGTAGGAAAGCCAGGTGTGCGTTTAAAAAAATGATCAAGACCAAAGCTATGGGAGGTATAGGACATGTAGTGATAGAGGATTATCATACCGCGGCCATATTAGCACAACTTAAACAATGGTTTTCACAAGGACAAGGTCCAAGATGGATAGTCCTAGAAGTAGCACAGTGCCCAACTAAGAATCTATCAAACTTATTACTAGCCAGTAAACTCATTACCCATAAATTACATAAATTCTCCCCTACCATAGAAGCCTCGCTCCATGCTTGGAGAACTATGATAGATACTCCCTTAGGGACAATTAAGACTACTCCTATAGACTTACCTATGTCCGCCCTAAATCTGTTAATACCAGACCTCAATACATCACACCGGACATCTAAAGGCATAAACACAGTGGAAGATATTAGAATAGGCCCAGCCACTAAATCGTTTAGAGCAATCCAGATAGAGTATGGACTACCGGATAGCGAATATTATAGATACTCCCAGATTACCCATCTCTTAAACGCTTTCCCTGACACATCTACCACTTTACTTTGGAAAATTAAATTATACTACATGAACCAAAATACTAAAATAAAGGGGATCTCCCTATTTTATAACTTTCTCAATCACAAATCAACCTTCCTCAAATCTCCCTCCATGAACACGTGAGAAACTGACCTTAAATCTAACTATTCAGAAGAACAGTGGACAAAAGCATTAGATATAACATATAGATCCACCAAAAATGCTAATCTCTGGGAACTAACACAATATTAAATCTAACATCCTTATTTTACATAGGTCATTACCACCTAAGTGAACCACTAAAATTGCTGGCGAGGCCAACAATCATACAAACGAGCTAAAACATTGTAAAGCTGGCACCAACGTAGACCATTTATGCCTTTCCATAGAATCGTAAATTCTTTGCAGGGCATCGATAAATTTTCAGTATAACAACGTTGCGCTACTCTTTTACTTGCCCAATAAACGTATGAATGTTCCACGATCCATACACATTTCTGTACTCCTAAAACAAAATTCAAATAAACAAATTAGGCCGAGTATAAGATATAAAAGAGTTGGAATCCCACTTCCCTAATTTCGTAATGTTGTCACAGGACCATCCATTCTGAGCTGCAACAGAAGCAGCCCCGATCCGAAAAGAGTGCGATGAGAACTTACGTTTTTGAAAACCCAAACAAGTAAGGCATTTTTTAAATACTGCATGAAATTGAAATTTTGTAAGAGGGCTACTGTCTTCATGGAATAAAAAATTACCAGAACTATAGGGGCGAAGAGATACATACTTACGCAAAGTACTAACCGGGCAAATGCTATCTATTGCATTAGCCAGTAGAACTATCCATTTACCCTTACCTAATTGGTCTGTCTTAGATTTGTTAATAAAAATTCTAACCCTATCATTGTCAAAAATTAAATGCTCTTTTTTAAGACCCGAAGAACTCTGCTTATTACTGGGTATTAGTGTTGAGCGAACCCGGACTGTAACGTTCGGGTCCGTACCGGACATTTCAAAAAACCTTCGGGTTCGGGTTCTGGGTTCTGGTAGTTGATCATGCATGTTGAATAGCTGAAGGGCAGCCAATCAACAAGCGTTTCACTGGTTTGCCCTTAGAAGCCATCACAGCCATGCCTACTAATGGCATGGCTGTGATTGGCCAGAGCATCATGTGACCCAGCCTCTTTATAAGCTGGAGTCACAGTGCTGAATGTCACATGCTCTTGGGTTAGTGTAGGGAGAGGAAGCTGTCGGCGTTTTTGTGAGGGAGAGATTGCAGACATTTTAACATCTGATCCTGCATCCTGAGATCACTACTGCTCTTGCTCTGAGTGACAGATTGCAGATTGCAGATCAAACTCTGCATAACACAACAATTGCTACGATCGTGCACAACGATCAGATTGTTGGAGTAATTTGAGATTTCAAAAACTGCTGCTTTGAGTGACACATTGCAGATCAAACCCTGCCTAACACAACGATCGTTACGATCGTACACAATGATCAGATTGTGCGATCGTACACAACGATCAGATTGTGGGAGTAATTTGAGATTACACATACTGCTGCTTTGAGTGATCTTACTGCACTAGGTAGAGGCTTTGGCTTAGAGGGACAGATTATTGTTCAAAAATCATTGCCTACTCCTATAGGGCCAGCTGTTGCTGTAAGTGACACATTATTGTTCAAAAATCATCTCCTAGTTCTAATGGGAGAGTTTCCAGCTGTTGCTTAGAGGGACAGATTATTGTTCAAAAACCATTGCCTACTCCTATAGGGCCAGGTTCCAGCTGTTGCTGTAAGTGACAGATTATTTATTGTTCAAAAATCATCTCCTAGTTATAAAGGGATAGCTTCCAGCTGCTGGTGTGAGCAGCGCATTTCTTGCACCAAAAAAGTCTGGCTACGTTGGTGTTTTTTTTAAAAAAAAAGGTATTAATTGGTATTAATAAATACTTACATAGGGCTACATAGTACATTTGCGGGCCCAATGAGGAGAGCAAATAAGGGACGTGGTCATGGTGATGCTGGTGCTGCTGATGTTGGTGAACCTCCTGTTGGAAGGAGAGGACATGGTCGAGGTGTGCCAGCTACACGCATAAGGGAAACACCTTCCTCAGGTAGCCAACAGAACCTTCACCGGTATATGGTAGGTCAAAATGCCCCTCAACGATTGGTGAGGCCAGAACAAGTACAGGTGATTGGATGGCTGACAATGCCTCCAGTTCCTTCACATTGTCTCCCTCCCGGTCCCTTGATGAAAGCTCAGAGTTGGCACCTGAACCCCATGGCCATCTGTCTTTCACCTCATCCCCTTGTAAATTAGCCAAGCAGTCTGTGCCCCAAGTCCTGCAAGAGACTCTTATGCTTTTTGATGACTCTCCTGGTGTGCTTTCTGTGGGCCATCCACATAGCGCTGCCCCAGAAGTGGAAGACATTGCGTGCACTGATGCCCAACCACTTCTGTTGCAGGATGAGGACATGGAAACACCAGCGCAGCACATTTCTGATGATGATGAAACACAGGTGCCAACTGCTGCAGCTTGCCTCAGTGTGCAGACTGACAAGGAGGGCAGTGGTGAAGGGTGGGTGGAAGATGATGTGGAGGATGATGAGGTC
>BLSH010396336.1:75013-89470 GCA_018402905.1 Glandirana rugosa
CGTTGAAGCTGTTTGAGCTTTAATGAGTGTTGAAGCCGAAGCAAATGTAAACGAGCCCTAAGGCTGCTTTCACACTGATGTGCTGTGGTTTACCTGCACCGCGGGTGTAGCGAAGTATGCCTACGGCTTTGCTACGGGTAAAGCCTCGTATACACGGGACGACCATCGTATACAACAGGTCGTACTAATGACCGTTGTATGCGATATCGATCATTCGTATGCGCGATTAGAACAGTGGAACATACGGCGGTCGTACAAGGGAGTTGTATGAGCAAACTAGAAAACTTGGTCGTACCAACAAGCGCTCATACGACCGTTGTATCGTGTGTACAGAGCAGTTGGTACAACAAGTTGTATTGTGCAAAACACGCATGCTCAGAAGTCAGGAACGGCCGGATGCTAATTGCATGCACCTGAACGTTCTTTCTGTGCTCGTACGATTGTGTAGTGCAGTCAGTATGCAAGTTACATTATGCAACATACGATTTGCGACGATCGTACGTACAATCGTCCCGTGTGTACGAGGCTTTAGCAGTAGACTTTACCAGAGACTTTTATTATATCTTGCGGGTGTTGTACACTTTCTGAAAGCTCACCAAAACTGCATTTAGGAGTTTCAGTGCACTTTCAGAAAGCGTACAAAACCTGCAGGATATAATAGAAGTGTGTTTCCCTGGTTTGAGGTTGAGGGCTACATCAGAGGGCTCCAAGGGCCACATGTGGCCCTTGGGCCACAGGTTGAGAACTCCTGGCCTAAGGAAACCTCACTCAAATCTGCTGGCAGGCACTAAGCAGATGTCAGGAGAAGAGAAAAGAAAAACTTTCCCAAAGTGTACAGAATTAAACAATATCAAGTACCCTAATTAGAGCCATGCTTATTATTGGGGCATTACATGACAACAGTATCCCTGGACTCCATCCAAATATTCCACACCTTGGAGAATTTTTTAGGGCATCCCCTAAGAGCCGGTTCACACTGAGGCGACTTGTCAGGCGACTCAAGTCACCTGACAAGTCGTCCCCATGCAGTGCAATGGAACCGCTCTAATAGGAGCGACTCAGGTCGCTCTGACTTAGAAAAAGGTTCCTGCACTATTTTTGGGGCGACCTCAGCGCGACTTGCATTGACTTTTATGTAAAGAAGTCTCCTTGCAAGCCGCGCTGAGGTAGCCTCGAACGGGGCGACTTGCTTTGCCCTGCAAGTCGTGCCGCCTCAGTGTGAACCGGCTCTCAATTCATATGTGAATTTATACAGGGCATATTCTTTTTATGCCTGTTTGCCATATTACCCTATGGATGTGGCTGTTAGGAAACCAACATTCTAAATTCATCCTGCAGGAAGACTCACTCATCTCTTCCTACCAGTTTGTTTTTTAACCGAACCCAGGAGATAAACACATACAGACAGACGGGGAACTTAATACATAGTCCTGGTGGGAGCCATGGTTCTACAAGGTCACCACATTAAAACGCTGCTCACTGCTACTACCACATACAGGTGTTTGTGTTTACTTTGTTTGTGGACGGAACTTGATTTCTGTGGACTTCAGCGAGTAAAAATTGCCCCTGAAAGAGTTCCAGATGAGGCCTTTACCCTTGACCCTCTGTACCCCCATCAGGTATTCACCATTCAGATTAGAGAAGTGGCAGGCTTCATACCACCAGCCTCCTTTGTAATACTCAGCACAGCTTTGTTCCAGACGACTGGACTTGTCGTTGTTCTGGTCTTTGGTGGAAAAGGCTTGGTCCTTCTGTGTCCCCAGTGAATCCCCTGGGCAAATAAAAAAACACCACAGTACTGTTAGATATCTTAAAGGGAACATGAGGAAGAGAATTTGAGGGAGGAGAGAAACATTGGGAGGATTAACTAAAACTGGTGCACACAAAATGTTTTTTATTTTGGCGTGGGTGTTCCCCTTAAAATCCATACTGTACCGGATCGAAGGGTCTGGTATGGGTTTGGGGGGGGGGCTCCACACAATTTTTTTTATTTTGGCGTAGGGGGTTCCCTTTAACCCCTTCAGATCCGCGCTATAGCCGAAGTACGGCTCCAGCGCGGATCTGAATCTCCAGGTGGACGTCCAGCCCTTGTGTGTGCTCCTGGTGCCCGCGATCCCCTATCAGAGCTGCAGAATGGGGAACCGCCGATGTAAACACAACGGTTCTCCGTTCTGTGACAGGGGACATACCAGATATACTGATCCCTATCACTGGGATCAGTTAGATCTGTTATGTCCCGGCCAGCCCCGCCCCCACACAGTTAGAACACACCAAGGAAACACAGTTAACCCCTTAATTGCCCCCCCCTGCAGGTTAACCCCTTCACCGCCAATGACATTTATACAGTAATCAGTGGACATTTAAATTTATGATCGCTGTATAAATGTCATTGGTCCCAAAAAAGTGTCAAAAATGTCTGACATGTCCGCCCCAATATCGCAGTACCACTAAAAATCGCAGATCACTGCAATTACTAGTAAAAAATAAATAAAAACCCCAGAAATTAATTCTCATCATTCCTAAACGCGGCAACTTTTGCGCAAACAAATCAATAAACGCAGATTGCAATTTTTTTTTTACCAAAAATATGAGGAAGAATATAAATCTGCCAAAACCGATAAAAACAATTTTTTATATATATATATTTTTGGGGATTTGTATTTTAGCAAAAAGTAAGAAAAATTGTTTTTTTTTTGTTTATAGCGGTGATCAGAAATGACGCAGAGGTGATCAAATACCACCAAAAGAAAGCTCTATTTGTGGGTAAAAAAGAAAACAAATTTTGTTTGGGTACAACGTCGCAGGAACGCGCAATTGTCAGTTAAAGTGATGCAGTGCCGAATCACAAAAAGTGCTCTGGTCCTAATGTGGGAAATCCTTCCGGGGCTGAAGTGGTTAAGGGGGCAAATCCTTCCGGGGCTGAAGTGGTTAACCAACATAGTACCACTAGTGAGTACACATAGAAACATTGAAAAGGTTCAGAAGTCAGGCTTGCATAGTTAACAATATATCTTGGGTATCCTGTTTTTCCCTCTCCCTCATTCCAATTTATCAAAAAGTTGGCAATGAAGGTTTGTTTAAATTCTACAATCTAACTAACACCCACGCTATTGATAGGTAAATGCATCTGTAATGCAGATCACAGCTTGGAATGGCAATGGCTGTTAGACTAATGTTTTGGAGATTCTTCCTAAAGCTCTTCATAGCAAAAGTGAAGCAGTTGATGGTCCTTTTGAAACTAAAACATTGTGCTTGTTTGGTGATGACAATGAAAGCAGACTTTCCCATTTCTGTAACTAGGGCAAAAAAGAACATACTGTACTTTGGCAAAGCTATGTCTTCAGAACTGAGAAATACATTTGGCAAAATTCTTGCAGTCTATGTAGTTCACCTGCAGGGACTGATCTGTGTTGAGGAATGTATGTAGCGATAAATGTATAATAATTTGCTGTTTAGTAAAATACAGTAATCTGAAAGAAAAGGAGGGATTCATTTCTGAACTATAATAGCACAAATTAGAAATCAGCACAATGATTTCAGCAAAATTGATTTTGGCACAATGTTAATGTCATTAAATTTTATCATGTAGATTCATTTATTGACGATTACTAGAAAATGTTACCAGTAAGGAACCTTTTCCATGTTACTTTGCAAAGTGTTATTTGTGCTTTTGTATTTGTGTTTTCCCTATTTATTTGTGTTATCAAAATGAAGTCACCTCTGTATAATCTACATAAACTGTCCTTTCTTATCCAAAATCTGGGCAAAGTTGATAGTGCTTAAACTTGCCTACTCTTTCTAACGCTTTCTTTTAGTCAACCAAGGTTCCCATTGTAGTGATGAACGAATAGGAATTTGTGGGGATGGGGATTAGTTACAACCTCCTAAACTGCCATGAAATGTGGAAGTTTTGCTTACCAGAATAGTTTGGGGTTTGGCCTTAACAGGAAGGTTTGGAAGGAAGCTGCAGATTATATATATATATATATATATATATATATACCTATATATGCAATATAAGCTGTGTTAGTTTTAAAAGATAATAATATTGTAAAAGTTGTGGTCACCTTTCTAAGTCTGAGGTAAGTGGCAGTCCCTCCTTTTGTAGAGATCGATATGCCAGTCCTATTACACGAAAGCCTTGCTTTGTGTAGAGGTTAAGTTGCTTATAAAAATTGTCTGGAACTATTGAACAAACAAAACATCTTAGTGAGTACAAATGCTCAGAAAACAGATAATGTAAAAATGTATAGCCAAAAAACTTACCTTCCTAATTGTAAGCAGGTTAAGCCCCAATTTTGTTCCCTTGTTATTATTTCACAAGCTTTGCTAAACATACAAAATGCATACCCTAAAAACATAATTTTTAAGGGTCTTGAAAAGTGATCATTTAGTGTAGACTTTTACAGTCTAAAGGTAGAGCAGACATCTCAAGCAATCTTTTATAACCTTTGTTAGCCACAGAACTACCTTCTGGGTGCACCTCTTAAACCAATTTTAATGTATTACTAGGGTCTGATTTCCTTTTTCCTAATTGTGTGACCCTTTGGCCAGACTATGGACTTCAAGTTTTAAAAAAAAACATTCAGAAAAAGCCACTGATCTCAGTAGCTGTTCTCACAGAGGAGTATATCTTCTTAAAAGTTCACAGCAGATGCACTGAAACCTTACCTACCCCTGCTACCCCCTCCCAGCAATGGCTTGGCTGTCTTCAAGTCTTATCATTTTGTCTCCAATTTTTTTTTTTTTTTCTAAATGTGTTATGCATTAGCTAGCAGTAGTTAGTCACATTCAACTGGACTTGTTCTGGATTATCAAAGACGTTTGGTAGCTTCTCCAAGCCACTTCTGAGTTCCAATGAATGTCAGAAAGATACCCCAGCATATTTCTGCACACAGGTGGCTCTGATACCGTGACTCAATCACCATGGAATGTGTAGATGTTGAATGCCTATGAACATAATTTACATGGCTTTGTATTTTAGGGTTGAAGGTTCTCTACAGTTGAACATTGATTAATCACATTAAAGGATCAATGAGGAGTCTCAGAAGGTTAGCATAGGTGATGCTGGTAATTAAAGTTTGCATTTATGCATCTTTTGAACATTTGTATCAGTATTGACTGAAGGTCAAAGATAATTATTGCTTAACTTGTTCGGCATCAAACAATTTTTTTCATTTTTTTGCACACATATAAAGATTTTCAATTTTGGCCATAAAATAGTTTAAACCCCCAGAAGTTTCTACATTTTCTGAAAGCAGAGGCCCTGTAGAATAAAATTAGGATAATTGCAGTTTTATATGTTGCATGATATTTGCACAACTGTTTATCAAATGCAAAGTTTCAGGAAAAAATATAATACAATTAATTTTAGTGCAAACACACACAATATATTTTCCATGTTTTGGTAAAATAGATACCAAACATGTCAAGTCTTAAAATTGCATGCACCCATATCATCGCAAAAAAATTATAGTACCTGAAAATCTCCAAATTCTTTAAAAGCCTTTACAGCTGACCAGCTTAGAGTTAACAATGAGCTCTTGTGCTAGAATTACTTCTGTCAAGCTAAATTTTGTAGCAATGTCTCACATGTGTGGTGCAGCCATGGTTTACATACACATGTGCACCGTGGGCATGCATTTGAGTGTGTCTACGGGACAGTGGGGGGGTACAAAAAAATATAATTAGATTTTATTATAGTTTTACTGTTATTAATGTCTCTACTGCCCTTCACAGTAAATAACTGAGCAGAAATCTGCTTAGTTAGATGTGTCCCAGAAAATGGAGAATCTGAACCCAGAATTGACTAAGTCATTCTCGATTCAGTTTTTTTTCAGTACAGGGGAGATTAAGGCATGGATGTTTCTCAGTATCTATCCACTCTCCATCCTGAAGTCAGTGGTTGTTTTCCCAATAAGAGCAGCCAAACCCAGGCACCACAAGGTGGGGGTGCTGGCAAAGTGGGGGGGGGGGGGATTCACAGCCTTGCCTGCACTGTGAAAGTGATTAGCAGTAGAGTTGAGCGGACACCTGGATGTACGGGTTGGGGTTTTCATGGAAAAGTTTGGGTTCGGGTTCGGTCCGAACTTAACCCTGGACCCCGAACCCCATTGAAATCAAGGGGGACCCAAACTTTTGGGCACAAAAATGGCTGTAAAAAAGTCCTGGAAAGTGCTAGAGGGCTGCAAAAGGAAGAAAAGTGGGGGTAAGAGTAGGACAAGTGCCCTACAAAGAAATGGGGATAGGGAAATAACAATAATCTGTCCCGTATAGCACCAGCAGCATCCTCTCCCTACACTAGCCTGAGAGCATATGACATGCAGCACTACGTGACTCCAGCTCATACAGAGGCTGGGTCACATGATGCACTGGCCAATCACAGCCATGCCATTAGTAGGCATGGCTGTGATGGCTTCTAAGGACAAACCAGTGAAACGCTTGTTGATTGGCTGCCCTGCAGCTATTCAACAAGCAGGAAAAAATACCAGAACCCAGAACCCGAACCCAAACTTTTTTCAAAAGTTCGTGTTCGGGTCCCGAACACCGCAAAGTTCGGTACGAACCCAAACTTTACAGTTCGGGTTCGCTCAACTCTAATTAGCAGCTACACAATTGCTTGATTATTTTCACTTTCAAGCTGGGAGCCAGCTGAATAAAAACAGGCACAGGCTGATAGCTGCTACTGCAGCCATCAGCTTGTGCTTAAGGGTTCACTCTTTGGATGTATATAGTACATAAAAGCATAACTAAAAGGAAACACTTTTTTTTTAGTTTTGGATAGAGTGGTGAGGGATTAAAACACTTTTATGTGCCACTGTTATGGAAATTACTTTATTTGTCCTGTATCTTATTATGAACGAGAGTGAAAGTGAAAGAAAATCCCAAATCTTGAGTTTAACCAGAGCAAAAAATGAGGGAAACCATTAACATAGGGACACAAGTTTTGGTGACCTTGGTGACAACCAGGGATTCCCTCACTTTAAAGGACTTCCATTAACTTCCTTTTTTGGCTATAGTACACGAAGTAGAAGAAAACCTCCCAAAAAGAAGGTAGATGGCAAAAAGAAAAAGAAAGATCAAGGTTATATACCTCTCCTATGCTATCCAAAATAAAAAATTCCTTTATTTCTACTTTAGTAGTATTTAATCATGGACTCAGTCTGAATTTTCCAGGTTTATGACACCTTTTACAAGAATTTTCTACTTTTTCATGTGCAAAAGCACAGTTTTTAAAGTAGGTGGCAATATCCAAATAATTGTGCACATTGATATTACAATGTGTCTTTTGTGGTGTCTAAAGCTGGCTACTGATCAAAATTCAGCCGGTCCAGTGGGGACCAACCAATTTTCAATCAATTTGTGGTCTCCCATGCTTGACAGAAGTCAGTTATTCGCTGCCTAATATTAGCTTTGTGCCCCTCATAAAAATGGTGGATGGCCTTTGAGCTTAGATTTCTGGACAAGGAACATAAGTAAATGGGCATTGTTTTACTGTTGGTCCAGATAGAATACTTCCGTTGGCAATTAGTGGCAATTTGCCCTCTAGCAAGATGGTGGGCAGGCGTCGGAACTGAGACTCAGAGCAAGGGGCAGTGAATAGATATAAGCGGTGAGACAGCAGCGCGCCCTATCCCCTCGATGACGTCTGTTCATGACGAAACGTACGTCGGGAGGGCGCACTGGTGTCACCGCTATTGCCTTGACTAACCGTGGTACAGGAGTATACAGCTGGCCGGCTATTGTTTTAAATGCAATTTCGATCCCAGGTTCTTGTAAGTGCAATACTTTTTATTACTAAAACCTTTGTTATCAGTATTACACTATTGCGTGTTTATCTTTATTTGGTTGCTGCATGGTTCGTGTGGGACTCTCCCCTGGATGCAAGCAACCTGCCCCCCCCCCCCCCTGGAAGGTGTCTGAAGTGTATTGAAGCTTGGAGACACATTACACCCTGAATAGGGACCTGGGGTGGGTTAGAAGCCACAAGCGCCAACTGCGCTTGCCTCTGGAAAGCATTTCACTTAACTGGTGGTGGATGTTAGAGGCACCTGTTTGGAGTGAAGCACCGGGTGTTGTTTCTGTCTGTATGGCCATTCAGATTAGCCGTCTACATTATCACAAGGACTTTTGAAGGACTGTTTTTTATCTATTTATTATATATGATAATCAAGTGCATTAGCACAGCCTCTCTCCTTTTATTCTTGTTGTGTACTTACATTGTGTACTTTGGGTTGCAGCTTTTTGGAATTTAAACATTAGCGTGGTATCCCCTTTTTCTATTGGTCTGTTAAAGGAGGTTGAAAAAATAACAGACTTATGTGGTTTAATGTTTTAGTTTTCAAACTACAAATGTAGTTGTTGGAACTGATTTTAAAGGGCATCTGCTTTCAGTACATAATTTTGGTTATTTTAAAGTGGAACTTTACCCATAACAGTTATTGTCCTTTACCAAGGTGAAAACATTACATTTTAATAATTATAATACCAAAATGAATGTGTGATGTAAATTGCCTAGCATTGCTGCTGATTTGTCTTGCTGGAGGCTGACATGTTGTTGAAGTTCATAGCAGTCACTTACTTATTGAAAATTCTTCCCCTTTCCTTGGACTGAAAAGTGTAGGTCCAATTTAGGAATTAAAATGTGTTTCTAGCTTTGATTGTATGTCTTGACTCAGCTAGAGGCAAGGCTGAAAGAAGCTTTGCAGTGCTTAGTCTCCCAACGGTGGTGCTTCTCTCACCCTAATCTGCCCTTCTTGGCACAGTCTGTGTTGTTCCCGTTGTACCCCACCACCTACAGCAACAGCAGATCTTTAGGCTATCAGCAGATCATCTCTAATGGCTCTCTGATTTTAGGCATAGTGCCAAGAATAGAGCAGGATGAGACCATGCATTATATTTTAAACAGTACAGACATTTGTTTTTAATATTTTACATACCTGCTATAGGGTCCAATGTAAAGTGATCTATCATGACTTTCTGACTAAAGTTTCACTTTAGCAGTTAGTTGAAAGTAGATATTGACATTAATTTCCCGTCTTTACTTGCATGCTGTTGCACATTTGCTAGTATTCAGCTTAACACTGGGAAATGCAATTGGCTTAAAGGATAAATTCACCTTTTGTAGCATGTTACTTGTTACACCCATGTTCAGGGTGCAACATATAACATGATACAAATGCACCAGCCTCCATACGCCCCCAATCCCTCATTTTATCAGCGAGCTGGGGATCTTCACAATTTAAAGAAAAAAAGTGACTGTGCAGGACCCTGTCTGCTTGGCTGCACCATTCATTTACAGTGTTCTGTGAATGTGAAAACTAGTCAGGTTGTGGTTCTCAATTAACTACCAGGGTACTGTTGAGCACTCTAGGTAGTTCATTGAGTCTTCCTATCACAGTGTTACTGCCTTCTCATACAAAATACGAGCAGACAGCTTGCACAGGCTGCAAGAACCCTGCATTTCACCCAAGATCAACAGATGCTTTGGAAGCCTATAGTAAAAAAAAAACATTTTTTTTACCTGCAAAAAGTGGTGGCTTTATCATTTTTTTTTTTAATGACTACAGCAATACACTAGCTTAGCCTTACAGTGCACTGAGAAAAGAGAGCAGTAATTCAGCAAGGCAATAAAGAAGAGCAGTAAAAGAAAGGGGTTGTAAAAAAAAGGTACAGTGCAAAGCAAAAATGCATATGTATAGTAAAGAGGAGCAGCCATGAAGAGGTACAATAAAGATGTGCAGTATTTCAGGGGTGCAACAAAGGGAAGGAGTAAAGCAGAAGTTCTGTAAAGACTAACAGTAATGCAGAGGCGCAGAGGCTCAGTAAAGAGGAACATTAAAACAAAGGAGCAGCAATACAGTGGAACAGAACACAGACAAAGTAAACAAGGGAGCAGAAGTATTAAAAGAAAGGCCCACTAAAGAGAAGTAGTAAAACAAATACTGTATGTAGTAAGGAGGAGCAGTACAATACAAAGTAGTCCTTAACAGATTTAAAATGCCAGCAAGTGACTCACCACACCCTATAACTGAAATACCACATTTGACATGACTGGTCCTTTTTGTTTCTTATTTTTACCAAACTTTTACCCAATACAATCTAATATTAACCTGTTTCTGGTTTACAGTGGTGGATAACCATTTCTGGAGCTCCTTTCATAAAAATTGTCAGGTCACTCTCTCCAATAACCTGAATGATTACTGACATACGCTGCACAATGGAGGAGAAGGGAAACTGATGTAGAATGATGATTCCTTCCACAGGTACCTAAATGATACCATTCACTCTGTTATTTACTGTTCTTACTATGTATTAGGTGCTTATTGATTATTTAACATAATACACAACATGATGATAGTTAAACATCAAAAATTCTAAAAATTAAGCATCTAAAGATCAACACGAAAACTTATTTTTGTAGTTTTTTTATATATTCGGGAAAAGAAAATACAAAAAATATAATACAGTACTTCCCTAATTTACTGTTTAATTTGTATTCTCCATAGGTAACTATGCGCTGCGCATCCCCATACATTAATAGTGCATTATTCCATGTGTTTTATATACCCTACCTTTCTCTCCTATGAAAGATGCAATTTAACTCCTTCATGACCAGGGTCAAAACAAACCTTAATGACCAGCCCAATTTTGCAACTTTAACATTTGTTAACATAACTGTACATATCATCACAATTACTTTGTGGGTCCAGGTGGATTATACTATTTTTTCAAGACAGATTGGGCTTTTGTTTGGTGGAAAATGTTAATGGATATATCCTTATTTATTTTTTATCAAAATGTATCTGTATATTTTTATGCCACTACCATGACCCACCACCAAAAAAAGTTCAAATACATTTTTTTGTGCTCCTGATGGTTGTGGCCATACCACATATGTGTGTGAGGTTTGTTCTTGGTGCCCATAGAAGGGCCAAGAAACAATGGTCATAAGAGGGTTAAATTACATTTAGCAGCGATTGTAAAATAAAATAAAAAAACACATATCATTTTAAGCAATCATTCTGCACTCTCTAAGAGCTTGAATGTACCTAAAGCATATACAAACAGATACACATGGGCTCTACCATTTTATTTTATCAGATTACAAATTGTCTTTTGTTATGCATTTAGAAGGTTTAGAAGGTTTAGAATGATTCAAGCAGTATTACATTGACCAAAAACTTTAATATATTGTATTTTACCAGTCCTTAGCTTTATTTTCACTTGGTACCATTCCTGCCAGTAAGTCTGTTATTTTTCAACTGCCTTAACAGACCAAGCCATCCAGCAAAGGTGGCAGTTAGAGAGTTGAAACAAACCATTTACCACTAACAGGAATGCTAACAATGGTCAGCTTTTATTTATCCCAAAAGGGGAAAACTGTTGCTGTAATGGCTTATAAAGTGTTAGCTGGAGTTCAGTTTTAATTTGTCAGTCAAGTCTAGGGATGAGCCGAACACCCCCCAGTTTGGTTCGCACCAGAACATGCGAACAGGCAAAAAGTTTGCGCGAACACCGTTAAAGTCTATGGGACCCGAACATGAAAAATCAAAAGTGATCATTTTAAAAGCTTAAATGCAATGTTCATGTACATGTATCAATGAAAAAAAAAGTTTTTAAATCAATAGTTTTTCAGGAGCAGTGATTTTAATAATGCTTAAAGTGAAAAAAAAAAAGAAAAATTCCTTTAAATCTTGTGCTTGGGGGATGTCCTCATCTCTGTGAGGTGTAGAACATAGCCAGAGCAAAATGACATTTCCATAGGAAAAATTGCCATTTAAAATTGCGGCTGTAATGTATTGCCGGTACCCGGCAATATACAAAAACAATGCTGAAAAAAAGTGCGTGCCCCCCCCCAGTCCAAACCAGGCTCTTCGGGTCTGGTTTGGATATTAAGGGGAACCCCGCACCAAATTAAAAAACAAATTGACATGGGGACATAGAGATGTGCCCTTTTACAGACAGAGTAAGGACACCCCCCCAGGCACAATATTTAAAGGAATTTTTCTTTTTTTTTTCACTTTAAGCGTTATTTCCCACTAAAATCCAAACCAGACCCTTGTCTGAGCATGCAGCCCTGAACTGTACCAGGCTACATGCCCTCAACATGGGGAGTATGGGTGCTTTAGGGGGAGGGGGGCTCGGCCCCCCCACCTCAAAGCACCTTGTCCCCATGTTGATGGGGACAAGAGCCTCTTCACCACAAGCCCGGCTGATGCTTGTTGGGGTCTGTGGGCAGGGGGCTTATCGGAATCTTGGAAGCCCCCTTTAATAAGAGGGACCCCAGATCCCGGCCTCCCTATGTGAATAGGTATGGGGTACATTGTACCCCTAACCATTTACCAAAAAAGGAGCATAGTGGTACAAAAAACAAGAGGCAGTTTTCCCACCAATGGGCGGGGCCACCCGGTGACGTAAATGGATGACCGCCCCCCTCTGACAGCACATGATGTCAGAAGGGGGCGGTTTCACTCGGTTATGTCACAGGGTGCCCCGCCTCTTCTTATAAAATAAGTGTCATTATGAAGATCGCCCATTCTGGGAGACCCGCAGGGGCCAGGCTGCAGCAGCGGGGAGAGCGGTGGCGGTGAAAGAAGAAGGAAGAAGAAGAAGATGAAGATTGAAGATGAAGAGAGGAAGGAAGAAACAGAAGACCAGAAGAAGGACCGAGGCAGGAGAAGGTGGAGGAAGAAAGAAGAACAGCTATTTTACACAATAAAGGACTTGTCAAAAACTGCCTCTTGTTATTTGTACCACTACACTCCTTTTTTGGTGAATAGGTAGGGGTAAAATGTACCCCGTAACTATTCACATGGGGGGGTCAGCATCTGGGGGCCCCCTTATTAAAGGGGGCTTCCAGATTCTGATAATCCCCCTGTCCACAGACCCCCATAAACACCGGCCAGGGTTGTGGGGAGGAGGCCCTTCTCCCCATCAACCTGGGGACAAGGTGCTTTGGGGGTGACCTCAAAGCATCCTCCCCATGTTGAGGGCATGTGGCCTGGTATGGTTCAGGGGGGTGCTTGCTCATCCACACCCCCTCTTGCCATGCCAGGGCTGCATGCTCAGATAAGGGTCTGGTTTGGATTTTGGGGGGGACCCCACGTCCATTTTTTTTAAATGTTGGAACGGGGTTCCCCTTAAATTCCATAACAGACCTGAAGGGCCTGGTTTGGATTTTAGGGGGGGGGACCCCACGTGATTTTTTTTATTTTGATGTGGGCCCTGCTGTTGTAAATTAGTTTAAAAATTCTGATGAAATTCCCCAGTCAAGCAGGTGGCGAAAACTTGGGCCTTGGGTGCTGGTGGTGCCAGAACACTTTAACCCCTTGTAGTTACTCTTGTTGGATGGAGGAACAGGGCCTGATGTTGTAAATTAGTTTTAAAAATTGTGACGAAAGCCCCCAGTCAAACAGGTGGAGAAAAAGTGGGCCTTGGGTGCTGGCGGTTCCAGAACACTGTAACCCCTTGCAGTTACTCTTGTTGGACACAGGAATGGGCCCTGCTGTTTTAAATTAGTTTAAAAATTGTTTTGGCATGCCACTGTAAACCAGGTGCAGAAAAGTTGGGCCTTGGGTGTTGGTGGTGCCCTAAATACAAAATATTGTTCTAGATTATGCACAGGAGGAATAGGAGCAGTGGCAGTCTTCAAGGGATCCCAGATCCCTAGCAAATTTAATCAGTTGCATCAGCATCAGGGGCTTGATAGCTGCTGATCTGGGACTGATTCATTTTTATAAATGTGAGCCTATCAACCGAGTCCGTGAACAGGCACACTCTTTGATTGGTTACAAACCCTCCAGCAGCACTGAATGTCCGTTCAGAAAGCACGCTGGATGCAGGACAGGCCAATAGCTCAATTGCATATTGAGCAAGTTCCGGCCAGTGGTCCATCCTCAAGACCCAGTAACTAAGTGGATGCTCAGTTGGAAAGGTCTTCAAGTCCGCTCTTGCCCCTATATATTCCTGAACCATATAATGCAGAGGCTGATGATGGTTGCTTGAAACTATCAGGCCTGAGTGCTGAGGACTGAAAACATTTTTAAAGGCAAAAAGTGAAGGAAGTTGGGACTTTAAATGAGGCAGTTAACCCATGAGGTGTATAGTATGTACATGTTTTATTAAAAACATAGTAGCGTCAAAAATCAAGCATCCGCCCCTGAGGAAGTGTTGTATACACGAAACGCGTCGGACATTTAGGATGTGGCTACATGCCTTATGGGATTCTTCTTGAATGACTCACTTACATTGATATCAATTATACTGCTTGAATTATGTATTAATCAATCAACCTTTCTTTATGTATCGTACAGCACTGTTACATGGGTATATGTATATGTATGAATTTATACAATCTACTCTATCAATTTCAAATTATTGTCGATGTTGCCATGTTAGATCTATGTACAGTTATGAACGTTTATAATTATGCCATGCCTGTGAGCATGTATATCC
>BLSH010396336.1:91935-105146 GCA_018402905.1 Glandirana rugosa
GTTTTCCTGTTCTTTGATCGTCAGTACAAGGGGGTCGACGTCGTATGACGGTTCAAACGAGGTCACTACTCCTCCCTCCCTACCACTCCTGTGTCTGACATGAACCCACGGACTCTCTTCTTTCCTCCTTTCACTCCTCCTCCTCCGGGTTGAGGTTGTTCCGTCCTACAGGAGGTCCCCGGTCGAATTCCCGTCGGTAGGTTAACGTAGTCTGGTGTCTCGAGGTGGTCACGTCACACGACGACGGAGGGGCGACTGAAGGTCTTAAAGAAACCACACCCGTAATAAGTCGTGTACGCACCCAAGTACAGTCTGTGTCCTCACCATCCCTCCCTCCTCATCACTGGAGCAAACTTGGCAGTATGCTGCAGCTGGGGGAACATGACTGCTAGTTTCTTGTCCTTTTGCTGCACCCCCTGTCTCTAGGCTTACGCTACTCCCTTCCTCAACCTGGGAACCAACATCGGAGCCTTCAAACTGCTGCCCATCCTCCATCAGCATGTAACTAACACTATTTTCGAATAACTCAGGTGACTCCTCCCTGCATGATGGTGGGGCTACAGAAGGAGTAACTGTGGACAAGGATCCAGTGGAATAGGCCGCTTTGCCAGATGCATTGGAAGGCAAACTTGTATGAGCCTGGGTGACAGAGGATGAGGCGGAAGAGGACGGCTTTGTTATCCACTCCACCAACTCTTCTGCATGTTGTGGCTCAATAGCACGTCCAACAGCAGAAAAAAAGGACAAGCGTGATTCGCCTGCAGAGGATGCACCACGTCTGTCACCACCACGTTTCACTGAAGACACAGAGGCTGCTTGCCCTCTTTTAGTGGCCTGGGAGCATCTGACTCTCCTTTGTGGCCTTCCTGACATGATGGGGTTTTTTTTAACACCGCACTACACTGTACTATATACCGTACACCCCTGAATGCACTGATATATTAGGGATGGGCTTTATGTTCTGGCTCCAGCTTTTCCCGAACATTGTGGGCGAAGGAATGCAGATTGGCCAAAGCATACACATGACCTGCATGCTTTGGCCAATCAGCGGGTGGCCTGCTGTGAGAGCTTTGATTGGCTAAAGGCAGGATGCCTTTAGCCAATCACTGCACAGCAGTCTCAATCCACACCCACACTATATAAAGCTGCTCGTAAAGCTGCTCTATGTAGTGTGTCGGCATTGTTTGTTAGAGAGAGAGTGTAGGTTCCTGAATACAGGCAGTTTAGATAGCTAGCTTCAAAAAAATTGTTAAAAAAAAACAAAAATCACAAAAAACAGATAGCTAACTAGATAGTTAGTTAGAAATCTAAAATATATCTGTCAGTTAGTGCAGACAGGTTAGTGTAGGAATAAAAAAAATTATATATATATATATATATAGATATAGATATAGATATAGATATAGATATCTATATATATTGTACAGGATGTTACACTCCCCAGTCTATGGTCACAGAGCTGGTTCCAGGGTGGAGCACTCACTTATGCTTGCTGGTAGTTCATGTAGAAGTTTTAATGAGCCGGCTCAACCCAGCTGGACTCAATACCTCTACCCCTGCAAGACTCAGCACTCCCCCTAGTGGTATAAGTCTGTATACACTTTGAATCTTGGATAGATGTACCTGCCATCCTGCACGCAACCAGGCGTTTTTACCTGCCGGCTGTCACAATATATATATATATATCTATATATATATCTATGCACCGCGTATTGAGTGTGCACTATATATCTGTCCATACGGTATATAGCACACTTGACGTGGTGTATTAAAATATATACAGTTTTTAGCCCCTTAACCCCCAGAGCCCCTTTTTACATTTGTTGTTTACAAGTTAAAATCAGTTTTTTTAATATTAAATTACTTAAAACCCCCAAACATTATATATTTATTTCAAACACCCTAGAGAATAAAATGGCAATCGTTGCAATACTTTTTGTCACACGGTATTTGCGCAGCGGTCTTTCAAGCACTTTTTTTGAAAAAAAAATCACTTTTTTGAGTTAAAAAATAAGACAACAGTAAAGTTAGCCCATTTTTTGTATATTGTGAAAGAGGATGTTATGCCGAGGAAATAGATACCATACATGACACTGTTGAAAATTGCACACACTTGCGGAATGGCGACAAACTCCGGTACTTAAAAATCTCCATAGGCGACGCTTTAAAACGGTTACTAGGTTAGAGGTGCAGAGGAGGCCTTTTGCTAGAATTATTGCTCACACTCTGGCGATCGCTTCATTCGTTTCATATGCGGGCGCGACTTACATATGCGTTTTCTTTGCTGCACAAGCTGGCGGGGATGGTGGCGCTTTAAATTTTTATTTTTTATTTATTTTATTATATTTTTTCTTTTAACACTGTTCCTTTAAAAAATAAAAAAAAATCTGATCACTTTTATTGCTATCACAAGGAATGTAAACATCCCTTGTGATAGTAATAAACAGCGATTTGTGTTGGTGGTTAAACTAATCTACAACAGCAGGGCCCGTTCCTGCGCCCGACAAAAGTAACTGCAAGGGGTTGCAGTGTTCTGGCACCGCCAACACCCAAGGCCCTAATTTTCAAGACCTGTTGGACTGGGCATGTCATCACAATTTTTAACCACCTAACGGGAATCACTGTTTATAAGCAGAGGCAGCTTAAAGTGGATGTATCGTGGTATAGCCTGCAGCTACAGGCTATACCCCAGTACCATTTTTTAGAGCAGGCGGCCGGCTATCCGGTTATAATGGCTGACCTGGCTTGGAAGCTGCTTGATCTTTATCCCAGGGAGCGGGAGCGGCCATTCCCCCCTCCCACCATCGTCCGCCGCTGTTCTCCGGTCTCCCGTCCCACCAGTTGACCGGAGCTCCGATCTGACACTTCTGCCCGCTGTGTGGAGTCCCTGTGGAATCCGGAATCAGCTTCAGTTGGGACTCCTTTGTACATTTCCAGAAGAAACATCACAACGTCACTTCTGGTTTACTCGGCGGCAAACGGCGCAGGTTTTAAAAAAATTACAGTATTCAGAATCACCGTTTTTGGTGATCTGAATACTGTGAAGTGCAAAGGAGGGATGGGAGGTCTTTTAGACCCCCCATCCCTCCATAAAGAGTACCTGTCACCATATATTACCATCACAAGGGATGTTTACAGTCCTTGTGATAGCAATAAAAGTGATCAGATTTTTTTTTAAATAAACAGTGTTAAAAAAAATAAATAAATAAATAAAAAAAATGTAAAAAAAAAATGTAAAGCGACACCGAAAACGCGAGCTCGCGCAGCAAAGAAAATGCATACGTAAATCACGCCCACATATGAAAACAGTGTTCAAACCACACATGTGAGATATCACCGCGATTGCCAGAGTGTGTGCAGTAATTCTAGAAAAAGACCTCATCTGCACCTCTAACCTGTAACCATAAAAAAAATTTAAAGCGTCCCCTATGGAGATTTTTAAGTACCAGAGTTTGTCGCCATTCCACAAGTGTGCGCAATTGTCAACCCTAACATGTATGGTATCTATTTACTCAGCATAACATCCTCTTTTACAATATACAAAAAAATTTGGCTAACTTTACAGTTGTCTTATTTTTTTAACTCAAAAAAGTGATTTTTTTCCAAAAAAATTGCGCTTGTAAGACCGCTGCGCAAATACAGTGTGACAAATAGTATTGCAACGATCGCCATTTTATTCTCTAGGGTGTTTGAAAAAAATATATATAATGTTTGGGGGGTTCTAAGCAATTTTCTAGCAAAAAAAATGATTTTATCTTGTAAAAAACAAGTGTAAAAAAAGGCTTCGGGGCTTAAGTGGTTAAACAAATTTACAACAGCAGGCCCCGTTCCTGTGTACAACAACCAAGTAACTGCAAGGGGTTACAGTGTTCTGGCACTGCCAACACCCAAGGCCAACACCCAAGGCCCAATTTTTGGCCACCTGTTTGACTGGGGGCTTTCATCAGAATTTGTAAACTAATTGACATCAGTCCCAGTTCCTCCGTCCAACAAGAGTAACTGCAAGGGGTTACAGTGTTTTGGCACCGACAACAACCAAGGCCCAATTTTTGGCCACCTGTTTGACTGGGGGATTTTATCAAAATTTTTAACTAATTTACAACAGCAGGGCCCGCGCCAAAATAAAAAAAATGACATGCGGTTGCCCCAAAATCCAAACCAGGCCCTTCAGGTCTGGTATGGAATTTAAGGGGAACCCCGTGCCAAAATTTAAAGAAAAAATGATGTGCGGTTCCCCCAAAATCCAAACCAGGCCCTTCAGGTCTGGTATGGAATTTAAGGGGAACCCGGCACCAAAAATTGTTTAAAAAATGACGTGAGGTCCCCTCAAAATCCAAACCAGGCCCTTCAGGTCTGGTATATATTTTAAGGGGAACCCTGCACCAAATTCTTTTAAATAATGGCATGGGGTCCCCCCAAAATCCAAACCAGACCCTTATCCGAGCACAAAGCCCTAGCATGGCAAGAGGGTGTGGGGACGAGCGAGTGCCCCCCCTCCAAACCATACCAGGCCACATGCCCTCAACATGGGGAGGATGCTTTGAGGTTGCCCCCAAAGCACCTTGTCCCCATGTTGGGGAGAAGGGCCTCATCCCCACAACCCTGGCCAGTGGTTGTGGGGGTCTGCAGTCAGTGGGCTTATCAGAATCTGGAAGCCCCCTTTAATAAGGGGGCCCCCAGATCCCGACCCCCCCATGTGAATAGGTTTGGCGTACATTGTACCCCTACCCATTCACCAAAAAAGAGTGTAGTGTAAAGTCCTTTATTTTGTAAAATGCTCTTTCTTCTTTCTTCTTTCTTCCTCCGTCTTCTCCTGGCCAGGTCCTTCTTCTGGTCTTCTGCTTCTTCTTTTAGTCTTCTTGCTTCCTCTCTTTGTGTTCAATCTTCACCTTCATCTTCTTTCACCGCTGCCGCTCTCTCCACTGCTGCAGTCCAGCCCCTGCGCATCTTGCCGAATGGGCGGTCTTCACGATGACAGTACTTTTATAAGAAGGGGTGGGGCCACCCAGTGATGTAACTGAATGAACTCGCCCCTTCTGACGTCATGTGATGTCAGAGGGGGCAGGTCACCCATTTACGTCACCGGGTGGCCCCGCCACTCGAGCGATACATTACAGCCGCAATTTTAAATTACAATTTTTCCTATGGAAATTTAATTTTGCTCACAGAGATGCGTCCGTTTACACACAGACTAAGGACACCCCCCAGGCACAATATTTAAAGGATTTTTTCATATTTTTTTTCACTCTAAGCATTATTAAAATCACTGCTCCTGAAAAACGATTAATTTAAAAACTTTTTTTTTTCATTGATACATGTCCCCTAGGGCAGGACCCAGGTCCCCATACACTTTTTAGGGCAAAACATTGCATATAAGCCTTTAAAATGAGCACTTTTGATTTTTCATGTTCGGGTCCTATAGACTTTAATGGAGTTCGGATGTTCGCCATGAACTTTTTGTCTGTTCGCATGTTCTGGTGCGAACCGAACTGGGGGGTGTTCGGCCCATCCCTAGTGTATATCTGTATACACTAGACTGTATATATTTTAAGACACCGTGTCAAGTAGGGTGCTATACACCGTACACCCCCGAATGCACTGATATATAGTGTACACTTAATACGCTGAGTGTATATCTGTATACACTAGACTGTACATATTTTAAGACACCACATCAAGTAGTGTGCTATATACCATACACCTCCCGATTGCACTGATATATAGTGTACACTCAATACACTGTGTGTATATATATATATATATATATATATGTGTATATATATATATATATATATATACATATATATATATATATATATATACACTAGACTGTATATATTTTAAGACATCTCGTGTACTATATACCGTACACTGCCAAATGCACCATTATATAGTGCACACTCAATACGCTGTGTATATACTGTATACAGTATCTCACAAAAGAGAGTACACCCCTCATATTTTTGTACATATTTTATTCTATCTTTTCATGTGACAACACTAAAGAAATGACACTTTGATACAATGTAAAGTAGTGAGTGTACAGCTTGTATAACAGTGTAAATCTGATGTCCCCATTAAGGTCTAAACTGCTAGCAACAAAAGTGAGTACACCTCTAAGTGAAAATGTACAAATTGGGCCCAAAGTGTCAATATTTGGGTGGCCACCATTATTTTCCAGCACTGCCTTAACCCTCTTGGGCATGGAGTTTACCAGAGCTTCACAGTTTGCCACTGGTGTCCTCTTCCACTCCTCTATGATGACAGCACGGAGCTGGTGGAAGTTAGAGACCTTGCGCTCCTCCACCTTCTGTTTGAGGATGCCCTACAGATGCTCAATAGTGTTTAGGTCTGGAGACATGCTTGGCCAATCCATCACCTTTACCCTCAGCTTCTTTAGCAAGGCAGTGGTTGTCTTGGAAATGTGTTTGGGGTTGTTATCATGTTGGAACACTGCCATGTGGCCCAGTCTCCGAAGGGAGGAAATCATGCTCTGCTTCAGTATGTCACAGTACATGTTGGCATTCATGGTAACCTCAATGAACTGTAGCTCCCCAGTGCCGGCAGCACTCATGCAGCCCCAGACCATGTCACTCCCGCCACCATGCTTGACTGTAGGCAAGAAACACTTGTCTTTGTACTCCTCACCTTGACACCATCTGAACCAAATCAGTTTATCTTGGTCTCATCAGACCACAGGGCATGGTTCCAGTAATCCATGTCCTTAGCCTGCTTGTCTTCAGCAAACTGTGGGCTTTCTTGTGCATCATCTTTAGAAGAGGCTTCATTCTGGAATGACAGCCATGCAGACCAATTTGATGCAGTGTGCGGCATATGGTCTGAGCACTGACAGGCTGACCCCCACCCCTTCAACCTCTGCAGCAATCATACGTTAATTTCCCAAAAAAAAACTCTGGATATGATGCTGAGTACGTGCACTCAACTTCTTTGGTCGACCATGGCAAGGCCTGTTCTGAGTGGAACCTGTCCTTTTAAATCACTGTATGGTCTTGGCCACCGTGCTGCAGTTCAGTTTCAGGGTCTTTTCAATCTTCTTATAGCCTAGGCCATCTTTATGTAGAGCAGGAATTATTTTTTTCAGACCCTCAGAGAGCTCTTTGCCATGAGGTGCCATATTGAAGTTCCAGTGACCAGTATGAGAGATTGAGAGCAATAACACCAAATTTAACTCACCTGTTCCCCATTCACATCTGAGACCTTGTAACACTCTTGAATCACATGACACTGGGGAGGAAAAATGGCTAATTGTGCCAAATTTGGACATTTTCACTTAGGGGTGTACTCACTTTTGTTGCCAGCAGTTTAAACATTAATGGCTGTGTGTTGAGTTATTTTGAGGGGACAGCAAATTTACACTGTTATACAAACTGTACACTCACTACTTTACATAGTATCAAAGTGTCATTTCTTCAAGGTAGCCACATGAAAAGGAAGAATAAAATATTTACAAAAATGTGAGGGGTGTACTCACTTTTGTGAGATACTGTATATACACTAGACTGTATATATTTTACGACACAACTATATACCATACACCGCCGAATGCACCGATATATAGTGTACACTCAATACGCTGTATATATATATATATATATATATATATATATATATATATATATATATATATATATATATATATATATATATATATATACACCGTATCTCACAAAAGTGAGTATACCCCTCGCATTTTTATAAATATTTTATTCTATCTTTTCATGTGACAACACTGAAGATATGACACTTTGCTACAATGTAAAGTAGTGAGTGTACAACTTGTATAACAGTGTAAATTTGCTGTCCCCTCAAAATAACTCAACACACAGCCATTAATGTCTAAACCGCTGGCACCAAAAGTGAGTACACCCCTAAGTGAAAATGTCCAAATTGGGCCCAATTTGCCATTTACCCTCCCCAGGGCCATATGACTCGTTAGAGTTACAAAGTCTCAGTTGTGAGTGGGAAAATGGTGTGTTAAATTTGGTGTTATCGCTCTCACTCTCTCATACTGGTCACTGGAACTTCAACATGGCACCTCATGGCAAAAAATCTCTGAGGATCTGAAAAAGAGAATTGTTGTGCTGCATAAAGATGGCCTAGGCTATAAGAAGATTGTCAAAATTCTGAAACTGAGATGGAGCACGGTGACCATCAACCATAAAGCGGTTTAACAGGACAGGTTCCACTCAGAACAGGCCTCACTATGGTTGACCAATGAAGTTGAATGCATGTGCTCAGCGTCATATCCAGGGGTTGTCTTTGGGAAATAGAGGTATGAGTGCTGCCAGCATTGCTGCAGAGGTTGAAGGGGTGGGGGGTCAACCTGTCCCTGCTCAGACCATACAGTGCACACTGCATCATATTGGTCTGCATGGCTGTCGTCCCAGAAGGAAGCCTCTTCTAAAGATGATGCACAAGAAAGACTGCAAAGCGTTTGCTGAAGACAAGCAGACTAAGGAGATGGATTACTGGAACCATGTCCTGCGGTCTGATGAGACCAAGATAAACTTTTTTGGTTCAGATGATGTCAAACGTATGTGGCGGCAACCAGGTGAGGAGTACAAAGACAAGTGTGTCTTGCCTACAGTCAAGCATGGTGGTGGGAGTGTCATGGACTGGGGCTTCATGAGTGCTGCTGGCACTGGGGAGCTACAGTTCATTGAGGGAAACATGAATGCCAACATGTCCTCTGACATACTAAAGCAGAGCATGATCTCCTCCCTTCGGAGACTGGGATGCAGGGCAGTATTCCAACATGATAACGACCCCAAAAACACCTCCAAGATGACCACTGCCTTGCTAAAGAAGCTGAGGGTAAAGGTGATGGATTGGCCAAGCATGTCTCCAGGCCTAAACCCTATTGCGCATCTGTGGGGCATCTTCAAACGGAAGGTGGAGGAGTGCAAGGTCTCTAACTTCCACCAGCTGCATGATGTCATCATGGAGGAATGGACGAGGACTCCAGTGGCAACCTGTGAAGCTCTGGTAAACTTCATGCCCAAGTGGATTAAGGCAGTGCTGGAAAATAATGGTGGCCACACAAAATATTGACACTTTCGGCCCAATTTGTACATTTTCACTTAGACATTAATGGCTGTGCGTTGAGTTATTTTGAGGGGACAGCAAATTTACACTGCTATACAAGCTGTACACTCACTACTTTACATTGTAGCAAAGTGTCATTTCTTCAGTGTTGTTACATGAAAAGATATAGTAAAATATTTACAAAAATGTGAGGGGTTTGATGTTTGATGTTTGATACTGTATATACCAGGCTGTATATATTTTAATACACCAGGTTAAATGTACTATATAACGTGCACACACCCCAAATGCACTGATATATAGTGTACACTCAATACGCTGCGTGCATATATATATATATATATATACTAGACACTGTTTTAGAATTGGATATTGGATGTCCAACAAGCTCATATAGGTGTGATGGTCAGGTGCCCCCAAACTTTTGGCCACATAATGTATGCAACATTATATTTGTTTAGTCTTTCAAAATGTGTATTGTGTGGATCTTGTCTAGAATCATTCTTTAACTACCCAGAAAGTAATGGGCACTACAGTCTCTTCCAAAACAAATTACATTATGTGTATTGCATGCACAATAAAATAACTGTTCCTTCTTTTCTCAGAAAAAAAAAAAATAATCAAAGCCTGGTTGCTTTATGTCAGGGAAACTACTGGCTAATTTGGGCTTGACACCAATATTGATTACAATTCTTAAAAAACATGTATGCAGCCTTGCCAAGTTGCTAGATGGAGGGGTATGAAAAAAATAACTTGCCTTTCCTGCTTTAGATCCAGGTTTTGTTATTGTGCAAGAAATCAGTGGCCCATCTTCTACAATTTTAGCTTGATATTCTTGAAGTTCCTATAGCAGATTTCAAACAGTGAAATATTACCGAGAAAAAATTATACTGAAATCATAGCCTACATTTCATTATGCTCATATGATGCACTGATTTTATAATACTTTAAATGGGATTACAGATAAGAATATAGTGGTGAGTAATGTCATATAGGAGACAATTTTCCCAATAAGTAGCTAAAATGATTTTAGTAAATGCCTTAATTGGATTACTACTCTTAATTCAGTATTAAAAGACAACCTATTGCAGATTATCGTAATATTGGAGAATAATGTACCCATCCTGTCCTTTCAAACATTTTCAAGTCTAGTGGATCTCCATTTAATTTCCCATCCATCTTGATTATGGAATGGCAGCTAGCCAAAGCCTGAAGTACTAGGCCCCAGGACAAGTTATTAGAGCTAGTAAGCAACTTCATATCCTGGAACCTGCAAAGTAAAGAAAATATAAGTGAACATATCTAAAAGAGTTAAAATAAGCATACATCTAAGACATAGCTAGCTGTAGAACACATATAAATAATAACCTTGTACAAAATTAACACTATCAAATACTTTAAATCATCAAAACACATTAGGCCAATATTTTTTCTTGTTTTTGTTTTTGTTTTTTTTATAAATGCCAATAAATTAAATCACCTAATAGTTTCTTATGTCTCCCAGGAGATGCTATGCTGATAACTCTGTGCTTGAATTTCCACTCATCTGCAGTTACAAGGAAACCCCATTCTCCCTGTTATTTTTACATTTAAAAACAAAATATTAGAGTGATTCTGTACCATCATATACACACCAGACACTCTAGATTTTCCAATGGCAACTAGCTTTCTAGATAAGATAGACCTACCCGAAACAAAACTTCTACAATCACGTAATGCTCCTATCTCCATTTGCTTTGGAAACGTCTTCCTTAGCTAACGGTAAAGCTCCTCCTCCACTCCTGAATTCTATATGTTGACTGCTAGACTTGTGCACGACGGAAAATTTTGTTTCATTTCATTTCGTTTTCATTCGTAAAATACATAATTTCACTCTGTAATATTACGTCAATTCCTTTTCGGATAATTTGTTATTTTTGTAGAGTATAGATATTCGTTATAACAAATCGATTTGATTTATTGTTTAACTGTTTTGTTTTCAGATAAATTGTTATTTATGTATATATATATATATATATATATATATATATATATATATATATATATATATTCGTGATAACGATTCGTAGTTCGTAAAGTCATTTGTTTATTGCATCCATTAACACACACAATGACAATATCTTTTCTCCTATGCTCAAATACAATACAACACCCTTCTCACTCAGTTCTCAGGAATGCACTTTTCCAGTAATCCATCCTCCAGCAAAAAAATAATTAGCTGATTGGACTGTAAGATTTACTCCGAGTTGACCTTTTGTTACATTAGACCTTTGACAAATTAACGAATCATGCCAAATTCATTCATTATTTTGTTAAAATTTCTTTCGTATTAGTTGAAATTCATTATCTTTTTCTAAGTTGCAAAATGTGGCCGAATTTTGATTTGAATTGCACATGCCTATTGACTGCTGACATTCTGACATCTACGTTTCTGTTAGTTTACCAAGGTATATGGGAAAATGTATCCTACCTCCCTTTTTTCAGGCTTATATTAAGCTCATTGCAAAAAAGGACAAAGACCCCACTGACCTGAAATCCTATCACCCAAGCTGCATCTCCCGAGGAGCAAAGGGGGCTAATCTCTCTAATATTAGACTGTATAACTTAGCTTGTCTAATATAATGTGCATTTGTTTAGACTGGATTTGTTTAAACTTGATTTCACAGTTCTCTAACCTCTTCAATAAAATCTTCTCATTTGGGACACTATGGTAGTGTGGGGAGAGATCCGGTCAAAACTGGGTTTATTGCCATACATCTCCAGCTAATTTCCTATCCACTCCTGTGGAGTGCAGGAATTCTTCCTTCTTCCTGTATTGGCCCACGTGATTTTGGGTGTTACATGTCTGGTAATGAGAGTTCCGATCTACGTGTATTTAACTGCGTGCTTGCATCAGCTGACCACACCTCTGAAGAGGGCCTATGGGCTGAAATGCATAAGGTGGTCTGCTGATGCCATAAGCACATTACAAACTGTGGTATTTTTGGATTTTTATCTGATTTTTATGAAGACATCTGTATTGGCATTGGATTTTAATAAATCGCTAATCACTACATACTTTACCATGAGAGTTTTATTTTTATGGTGGTCTGTTCAATCTTGGGGTAAAGACATCCATATGGCAGAAATTGTTGATAATATCTTACAAGGTTACAACAAAACTTGCTCTATAGTCACTGCCTAAATATGGCGAAAGCCGCAACTCAAGATCATGCATAGAGCATTTATCTCTTTTGTGCTCTCCAAAATATCCATCCAAGGTGACTTCTGTTCTCTATGCCACACTTATTGCCCCCTCTTTTCCATCGCTTCTGGACCTGTCCATTCATTTCTACCTTCTGGGACCAAATTACTACATTCATCTATGCCAGGGATAAGCAATTAGCGGACCTCCAGCTGTTGCAAAACTACAAATCCCATCATGCCTCTGCCTCTGTGTGTCATGCTTGTGGCTATCAGAGTCTTGCTATGCCTCATGGGACTTGTAGTTCTGAAACATCTGGAGGTCCGCTAATTGCATATCCCTGATCTATGCAGTCACTGATTACGACATCAACAAGGATCCTCTTCTATCACTATTTGTCAACAATACCTGCCTCTCAACTCTACATCAGACCCACCCTTCAGTACCTCACTCCTCAATACCTCAGCTAAATGTGTCCTGGATACTAACCACTCTGTTAATGGTGAGATGAGTGATCCCGAAACAATGGCTTTCCCCTGTATCTCCACAAATGACTGCTGTTAAAAAGGAACTAGTGCTTTTACTGTACAGAAAATTGTTAGATCTGAATGTTCAACCCCACACTTCTCTCAAATGCTTCCATTGCAAATGGCAAGCCTTCAATGAAGTTGCTATTTTGACGTCCGAGAAAGCATCAAGAACCTCTACTTTAACATGACAGGAATATCACACCAAGGGACATACACAACAAACCTGGTGCTCATTGTCTTGTCCCCCAAAGCTTTCAACCACAGCAGGGGTATCTCTCTGTGTTCTAACATGGTGCCCCTCTTCCTTACTTTTACTGTGGTCCATGACATCCCCCCCCCCCCCCTTCATATACCACTCCTTTTTTTTTCCCCCCCCCCCCCCTACAGTACCTGGTGTCATTTTCATTCCTTCTCCCCGTGGTACAATCTTG
>BLSH010396336.1:120608-133381 GCA_018402905.1 Glandirana rugosa
CTCAACTCGTTTGGGCCTGACATGTGCAATGATTGACGGTTTCATTTAAAGTGATACACACATTTTGCAGAACAGTGATATGGGTACTCCCGGCTTATTTATACTTTTTTGACACAGTTTGAAGATGATTTTAGAACAGTTCTATGGCCTCTAATGTTAATTAATACTTTTCAGACCCATTTTGAAGATGATCTCCATTTTTGCATTTTTCATGTTTTTAATTTTTTTAAAATATTTAAAGTTATTTCCCTGTCCCCATTTCTTTGTAGGGCACTTGTCCCACCCTTACCCACATTTTCCTTCCTTTTGCAGACCTCTAGGACCTTCCTGGGCTTTTTTACAGCATTTTTAAGATTTTTCATTAAAATTACCAGAACCCCGGACCCGAACCCGGACTTTTTTTGAAAAGTCCGGGTCCAGGTCCCGGACACCCCAAAGTTCGGTACAGACCCGAACTTTACAGTCCGGGTTTGCTCAACTCTATTACCAAATAAAAAAAAAATTTAAAGGGAAAAAAAAAAAAAAAAAAGAAAATAATGCCATACAGGGTCAGTCTTCAGTGCAACCTGCATCCAAGCTATCAAACCCCTATGATACAGTCACCCACTTCAGAAAGTATGGCCATGGGGTAGAAATCACAGTGACAGTTTCTGGCGACCACAAATACCCACCAATCCCCGTACAGCAGAGCACCTCCAGACTACTCACACAAAGACCAAGGTATGTTGGATTTTCTCAAGTTCTTTGCATGGCATGAGCTGTTGACAAAAGGACAAAAGGTTTAATTATCGACCTGAGAGCTATAGAGCATGGCCATCGTCCTTCAGAAATGCAATAAAAGATCTAGATCTATCTGCAAGTGAAAAGACAGATCAAATGGCTGGGGAATGAGTCAGCAGAGCATGCAAGAAGAATCAGGGACATTAATGTTAACTACCCAAGCAGAGGACTGAGCATGATATGGGAGAGAATTGGGAAGTGTAACAGTTCCCCAGAAGCCATAGAAAATTCACTCTTTAAAAGAATAGAGGACTTCCCTAAGGTTCCTAACAAATGCTTTCAGAAGCTGAGAGAGTTAAGCGACTTGGTGACAGAGCTCCAAGTAGCCAAGGCAGAAGGAGATTTGCCAGGCCTTGCCTTTCTAGATACAGCCCATGGTGTTAACCCTACAGTGCAAAAACTTCCTTGCAGCCTTCAATAAATGTGGGATGCACAAGGCTCCAACTACAAGCAAGAGCACAACGTCCCTTTCCCACAATTCTCCTTCTTTGTGGACTGTCACGTACCTGGTGGTAGAGTCTGACTTATGCAGTGGGCAACCTCTCTTACGGCCCTGGTTCCAGAACCCCTGATAGAGCAGACAGGGAGTTCTAGAGCGCAGGGGGGCACGAGGGCTGGATCAGACACAGATGGTGATGAGATGTCGTCCAGAGGTTCGTGCAAGACTGAAGAGTAGTGAGACAGGCCGGGGCGGTAACATGCAGGCAAGGTGGTACAGAAGGAGCAGGCAGTCGGGTGGTCGGGTGCAAGCAGGTTCGGTAACGGGCAGACAACTGAAGTACCAAGGGGTCAGGCAGAAGGATGGTCGTAGGCAAGCCGGGGGTTGATGCAAGCAGAGTTCGAGCAGGTACAGGTCAAGCCGGGTCACAGGTAAACAGGAAGTCTTCAGACCAGAACTCTATGGAACACGGGAACGCTTTAGAACAGACAGCACCGATTGCAGTGTGCTGTCAGCTTAAATGGCCGTTTGAGAGCCCGTGCCGGCGCATACGCGCGTGCACACGCTTGCACGCATGCACCAGCGCGTGCTGGCACATACACACGCGCGCAAATGCCACGTCGCCCATGCACAGGTCTCCTGGTCTGAATTCCAGAGGTGGAGGTGGTCTCCTGACATTGCCCCCCCAAGGGGCAGCCTCCGGATGCCCATACGGGCTCTTAGCTCTAGGTGTCTTCTCCAAAAAGATTCAACAAGTTCTTCAGCGTGAATGTGGTCCTCAAGTTCCAATGAACTTTCTTCGGGCCCGTACCCCTTCCACTTGACCAGGAACTGGGTGGACCCACCCCTTTTCCTGCAATCAAGGATGGCTTCCATTTCAAATTCTTCCTCGCCATCCACAAGAATTGGCTCTGGTGGGGCTGACTTCTGACCTGGTAAGGGGTCCTGGGTTATGGGTTTTAGCAAGGTGACATGGAATACCGGGTGGACTCGCAGGGAAGGAGGAAGGTCCAGCTCGTATGCCACACTGTTGATCTTCCTTCTTACAGGGAAGGGCCCGATGAACCTTGGGCCCAACTTCCTGGAAGGGCATGACAGCCTTAAGTTCTTGGTTGCCAGTCACACTTGGTCGCCCGGTTGCAGGTCCAATTCCCCACATCTCCCCTTATTGAATGTCCTCTTGTTGCACTCCTGCATCTGAGCCAGGGTTTCCTGTAGCAGTTTGTTATTCTTTGTCAAAGAATGCTACAGTCTTCTGTACGGCAGGTACAATACTTTCAGGGACTAGGTTGAGTATGAACGTATGATGATAACCCAGATTTGCCCAGTATGGGGACTGCTTGGTGGCTGAATGTATGGTGTTACTATAGGCGAATTCAGCCATAGATAGCAGCGAGACCCCTTGGGCAATGGAAGAGTAGCATCAGATATATTGTTCCAAGGTCTGATTAGTCCTCTCTGTCTGGCCATTTGTCTGGGGGCGATAGGCAGAAGAGAATGCCAGTTCGATCTTTAGTGTAGAACACAAGGTTTTCCAGACCCAGGAGGTGAACTGCACCCCACGATCCGAGACAATGTTAACAGGAAGCACGTGAAGTCGGACCACTTCTTTGATAAATGTCTCTGCGGTCTCGGCTGCGGTGGGGGTGGCTCTCATCGAGATGAAGTGGGCCATTTTAATAAGGCGATCCACAATTACAAAAATGGAATTAAATCCTCCAGATGGGGGTAACTACACTATAAAATCCATTGATATGTGGGACCATGGGCGTTCGGAATGGGGAGCGGGTTCAACAAACCCCACGCTTTGGCCTGGCTGGTCTTGTGTTGGGCACAGACCGGACACGCGCTGACATCCTTCCCACAGTCCTCATCAGCAGAAGGCCACCAAAAGGAGCGCAACAGCAGCTCCACAGTCTTGCAACCTCCAAAGTGCCCAGCCAATTGGTGGTCATGGCAGAGTTCAAGGACTGTTAGACGTTGGTCTTCCGGGATGTAGAGCTTGTCTTGGAACCACCACAGCCCATCCTTCATTGTTAGTCTGGGGTCAGGAGACATGGTTGATCTGGCCAGGCATCATTTAATCCAAAACAGCAGATCTTCCTGCGTTAACAAGAAACTCCGGGATGGGAGGATGGTATCCGGTGGCGTGGAGTCTCCAGGCTCGCTGAACATTCTAAACAGAGCATCCGGCTTTACATTCTTCAACCCGGGCCTGTAAGTAATGTGCAACTGAAAGCGGGAGAAAAATAGAGCCCATCGTGCCTGGCGTGGCTTCAGCCTTTTAGCTGTGCGCAGGTACTCTTAAGTTTTTATGGTCGGTGAAGACCATGACAGGATGTAGAGCTCCCACCAGCAGATACCGCCATTCCTCCAGGGCGGACTTAATCGCCAGAAGTTCCCGGTCCCCCACATCGTAATTTTTCTCAGGTGCCGTAAGCTTGCAGGAGCAAAAGGTGATGGGGCATAGAGAGGCCTTTGGCCCTCGACTCTGGGATAGAACTGCTCCCACTGCAGTCTCCGAAACATCCACCTCTAGGATGTAAGACAGAGCTGAATCCGGATGCTTTAGAACAGGTGTAAATAGTTCCTTGAGCTTCAGAAAGGCCATTTGGGCCTCGGGAGACCAGTGGAAGGAGGAGCCTTGTTTAGTGAGTTGGGTGATGGGTGAGATGACAACAGAAAACCCCTTAATAAACTTCCTGTAAAAATTGGCAAAGCCTACAAACCGTTGGACCCCTTTCCTGTCAACGCGAGCTGGCCAATCCAAGATCGCGGAGACCTTCTGTGGGTCCATGGTGACTCCGGTGACTGAAATGTTGAAGTCCAAGAACGTGATGCTGGAGCACTCAAAGGCACACTTTTCAGCCTTAGCATAGAGTCCATGCTGACGCAGGCTTTGTAAGATGCACCCGACGTGTCTGCGTTGTTCTTCCAGAGAGGCCGAAAAGATGATGATGTCTTCGAGGGAAATGATGACACATTGATCCAGGTAGTCACAGAACACATCATTCACCAGGTGCTGGAACGTGTCTGGAGCATTACAGAGCCCGAAGGGCATCACTAGATATTCATAGTGACCGAAGCGTGTCCGGAAAGCGATCTTCCATTCGTCACCCTCTCGGATGCGAATGAGGTTATAGGCTCCGCGAAGATCCAGCTTGGTAAATACAGCAGTTGTTCCAAGTCTTTGAAATAGTTCAGGGACCAATGGTAAGGGATATCGGTTTTTAACCGTAATCTTATTAAGGTCCCTATAGTCTATGCAGGGTCTGAGAGAGTGGTACTTCCTCTCCACAAAGAATATTCCAGCCCCTGCAGGGGATGTGGAGGGCCTGAATGAAAACTTTTTTAAGGTTGTCATCAAGATAAGCCTTGAAGGCTTTCAGTTCCAACTCAGAGAGCGGGTAGATTCGGCCGAAAGGTACTTCTGCCCAGGGTAGCAGTTCTATACGGCAGTCGTAAGACCTATGAGCTGGGAGTTCATCTGCCCCTTTCTTGGTGAACACATCCAGGAACTCGTGGTAGATGGATGGACCAGCGAGTCAGAGTTCAGACAGCACAGAAGGAGGAGATTCTGGAACCGGCGGTAGCAGTTGCATTGGCAATTAGTGGAAGAAAATTGAACTTCTCCAGTGGACCAATCAATGGTGGGGCAGTGTGCCCTGAGCCATGGCAGACCCAAAATGACCGGGAAGAGAGGGGACGCAATGGCATCTAACAACAGGTGTTCCGAATGGCCGCTCGTTGTTCGGGCAAGAAGAGGGACAGTTTCGTGTGTGACTGCTCCAGATTTAATGGTGGACCCGTCAGCTAAGCGGATGGCCATCCGATGGGTCTTAGGTTTGAGGGGAATTTGATGTTGAGCTGCAAAGGCCAGGTCAACAAAGCAGCTGCAGGCTCCAGAGTCCAAGATGGCTGGGACTTGGATATTCCCATCAAGGAGCTAAAGATGAAGGAGAAGAACAAAATGGGTAGAGAAATTGGGTAAGCATAAGAGTCCTCCTGTGGTAGCGTGGGAACCCTTCCCACACTTGACCGGACAGGACCTGACAAGATGTCTGGGGCCTCCGCAGTAGAGGCAGAGATTATGGGTCAGGCATCTGTGTTTCTCTTCAGGCAGGGTTTGTGGAGCTGGTCCTGGGTAGCTGGATACTCCAGGTATCATCCAGGCAGGTTGTGCACATCCTTCAGCTTCTTCAGCTCTATGTTTACGCAGACGTCGGTCAACCTGGATGGCCAGGTTGATCAGGGTATCCAGAGTCCAGGGAACACTCACACGGGCCAGCTCGTCTTTGATCAGCTCTGAGAGCCCCAGCCTAAACTGATGATAGAGCGCTGCATCATTCCAGGTCGTGTCTGCGCTCCAGCACTGGAACTCCACTACGTAATCTTCCACCATATGACAGCCTTGCTGGAGCACGTGGAGAGCAGCCTCTGCAGTGGCAGCCTGCAAGGCGGTACAGAAGGAGCAGGCAGCCGGGTCACAGGTAAACAGGAAGTCTTCAGAACAGATCGCTATGGAACACGGGAACGCTGTAGTATGGACAGCACCGATTGCAGGGTGGTGTCAACTTAAATGGCCGTTTGGGAGCCCGTGCCGGCGCACACACAGGCGCCGTAAACGCGTGCAAACGTTATGTGCACCCGCGCACAGGTATCCTGGCCCGAATTCCAGAGGCGGAGGTGGTCTCCTGACATGGACTTTGTTCTCCAACAAGCAAAGATTAAAAATGATCCAAGTTTTGACTTCTCATCAACTGACTCTGCTTACCTAAGGACAGGTAAGCCTACTTCAACTCTCAAATTTCAAAGACATATCTGTTGCAGTACACAAAACAAGCATTTTACCAACAGAGAACCCAAGCAGAGAGTGTCCCTTTAACAAGAAGCCCCACCCATTGCTAAAGTGCAGAGGTTTCAGAGAAAAAACTCTCCAATATCGCAAAACCTTCCTCAAAGAAAACAACATTTGCTAAAGGTGCTGTGAATCAATGTCACACCTTGCAAAGAACTGCAAAGTAGGCATAAACTGTTCAGAGTGTGACAGCACAGAGCACAATACAGCTATACGTTCCAGGGCCAGTACCATGGACTCTTACCCCCTCAAACTAGGCTGAAGAGCACTGTGGGGAGCAGCAAGACACCCCAGTGCACCCAAGTCTGCGGAGAAAGTCTCTTTGGGAAATCCTGCTCCAAGATTTGTCTTGCCACAGTGTACCCCATAGGTCACAGACAAAATGCAGTAAAGCTGTAAGCGATCTTGGACGATCAAAGCAACAAATCACTTGCTAGCTCAGCCTTCTTCGACACCTTTAAAATTGAGGGAGCCAGCTCTTCATACTCACTCAAGATTTTTATGGGTGTGAGTGAAGAAACTGAGAGAAGGGCCATTGGTTACCAAATTGAATCAATTGATGGCCAAACATCCCTGCCTTTGCCAACCTTAATCGAGTGCAATCAGTTCCCAACTGACAGAGGGGAGATCCCTACACCTGAGGCCACATTTCATCACAGACATCTGAAGCACATAGCCATATCTTCTCTACGCTTGATACCCATGCTTGGATAGTGCTCCTGCTCACGAGAGATATCATCAGAGTTCACAAGGTGAGAAAACAAATCAATGGCCCCCACAACTCCCCTTACATTCAGAAGCTGGATCTAGGATGGGTCATTATAGGCGATGTTTGCATAGGAAATGCTCACAAACCAACCAGTGTGAACTCTCTTTTTACAAAGACTTTAGAGAATGGGGACCCACCCCTTTTTCCAACCTTGCGCCATCAGATTCCTTATAAAAGAGAAACCTGCCAGTGTCATACATTTCAATCTTTAAACTAGCAATTTTCCCTGCGATGGATACAAAAATCAGTTAGGATGCTCAATTTTCCAAAAGACAAAAGAAGACCACAAAATTGCCCTATATATTGAAGATCACATCTTCTTGAGGATAATGGAACAGGGATTCTACAAAAATGACGCAAACAGTTGGATAGCACCCCTGCCTTTCAAAACAGAGACCCTGTCTTCCTAACAACAGAGTACAGGCTCTAAAACGCTTTTCCTCTCTCAGGCACAATTTTCAAAGGAAACAGAAATGAAAGAACACAGTAACTTTCTGAGATTCTTCTGGTTAAAGGATAACGACCCCACTAAAGACATTTTAGAATACCGCATGAAAGTGCAAGTTTTTGACAACAATCCATCCCCTGCTGTTGCTATCTATAGACTTAAGCTATCTGCCCAGGAAGGTGAAAAAGACTATGGACAAGATGATAGATAGTTTGTTCACAGAGACTTTTTTATGTAGATGATGGCTTAAGTCACTTCCGTCACTCGAGGTTGCTATCAGTCTTCTTAAGAGGACCCAAAGTGCGCTTGCCTGTTCAAACCTTAGGCTGCATAAAATTCAAGGCTGTAATGGAGGCCTTCCCCTCTCAAGATCATGCAGTGATTTGAAAGACCTAGACTTGGCAACAGACTTGCTACTAGAGTTGAGCGAACCCGGAATGTAAAATTCGGGTCATTACAGGACTTTGGTGTGTCCGTGCCCCGAACCCGATCCTGGGCATTAAAAAAAAGTCCGGGATCGGTATTCGGGTATTTTTGGCGCCTCTTCTATAGCTGCTGGGCAGCCAATCAACAAGCTTTTCACTAGTTTGGCCTTAGAAGCCATCACAGCTATGCCTACTAATGGCATGGCTGTGATTGGCCAGTGCATTATGTGACCCAGCCTCTATATGGGGCTGGAGTCACGTTGTGCCGCATGTCATATCGTCTCAGATTAGAGTAGGGAGAGTTTCATGCCGCTACTGTGAGGGAAAGATTAGTGTTCACAACCATCTCACACTGCATTAGGGAGACCTTCATTGCGGTCCTGTGAGGGAGATATTAGCGTTCAGAACCATCTAATAGTGCATAAGGGAAACATTCCTGTTGGTGTTCTAAGGGAGAGATTCTGATTCTAAAACCATCTACTACTGCATTAGGGAAACGTTCCTGTTGGTGCTCTGAGGGAGAGATTCTGATTCTAAAACCATCTACTACTGCATTAGGGAAACGTTCCTGTTGGTGCTCTGAGGGAGAGATTCTCATTCTAAAACCATCTACTACTGCATTAGGGAAACGTTCCTGTTGGTGCTCTGAGGGAGAGATTATCGTTCTACAACCATCTACTACTGCATTAGGGAGAGGTTCCTGTTGGTGCTCTGAGGGAGAGATTATTGTTCTAAAACCATCTACTACTGCATTAAGGATAGGTTCCTGTTGGTGCTCTGAGGGAGAGTTTATCGTTCTAAAACCATCTACTACTGCATTAAGGATAGGTTCCTGTTGGTGCTCTGAGGGAGAGTTTATCGTTCTAAAACCAACTACTACTGCATTAGGGAGAGGTTCCTGTTGGTGCTCTGAAGGAGAGTTTATCGTTCTAAAACCAACTACTGCTGCATTAGGGAGAGGTTCCTGTTTGTGCTCTGAGGGAGAGTTTATCATTCAAAAACCATCCACTACTGCATTAGGGAGAGGTTCCTGTTGGTGCTCTGAGGGAGAGTTTATAATTCTAAAACCATCTACTACTGCATTAGGGAGAAGTTCCTGTTGGTGCTCTGAGGGAGAGTTTATTGTTCTAAAACCATTCACTACTGCATTAGGGAGAGGTTCCTGTTCGTGCTCTGAGGGAGAGTTTATCGTTCTTAAAACATCTACTACTGCATTAGGGAGAGGTTCCTGTTGGTGCTCTGAGGGAGAGTTTATCGTTATAAAGCCATCTCCTACTGCATTAGGGAGAGGTTCATGTTGGTGCTCTGAGGGAGAGTTTATCATTCTAAAACCAACTACTACTGCATTAGGGATAGGTTCCTGTTGGTGTTCTGAGGTAAAGTTTATTGTTATATAGCCATCTCATACTGCATTAGGGAGAGGTTCCTGTTGGTGCTGTGAAGGGGGAGATTATTGTTCTAAAATCATCTCATACTGCATTAAGAACTGGTTCCTGTCGGTGCTGTGAAAGACAGATTATCGTTCTAAAATCATCTACTACTGCATTAGGAAGAGGTTCCTGTTGGTGCTCTGAGGGAGAGTTTATCAATCTAAAACCATCCACTACTGCATTAGGGAGAGGTTCCTGTTGGTGCTCTGAGGGAGAGTTTATCGTTATAAAACCAACTACTACTGCATTAGGGACAGGTTCCTGTTGGTGCTCTGAGGGAGAGATTATTGTTCTAAAACCATCTACTACTGCATTAGGGAGAGGTTCCTATTGTTCCCGTGAGAGAGAGTTTATCGTTGTAAAAACATCTACTACTGCATAAGGGAGAGGTACCTGTTGGTGCTCTGAGGGAGAGTTTATCGTTATAAAGCCATCTCCTACTGCATTAGGGAGAGGTTCCTGTTGGTGCTCTGAGGGAGAGTTTATCGTTATAAAGCCATCTCCTACTGCATTAGGGAGAGGTTCCTGTTGGTGCTCTGAGGGAGAGTTTATCGTTATAACGCCTTCTCCTACTGCATTAGGGAGAGGTTCCTGTTGGTGCTCTGAGGTAGAGTTTATTGTTATAAAGCCATCTCCTACTGCATTAGGGAGAGGTTCCTGTTGGTGCTGTGAAGGGGGAGATTATTGTTCTAAAATCATCTCATACTGCATTAGGGACAGGTTCCTGTCGATGCTGTGAAAGGCAGATTATCGTTCTAAAATCATCTCATACTGGTGCAGGGAGAGGTTCCTGCTGCTGGTGTGAGCGGTGCATTTCTTGCACAAAAATAAAAAGAGCATCTACAATTTTCTTTTTTTTAAAAAAAATAAGAATAATAATTTATTATTCTTTTTTTGTATTAATAAATAGTGCTACATAGTACATTTGTGTCCAGAATGAGGAGAGCATCAAATAAGGGACGTGGTGGTGGTCGTGGTGCTGTTGGTGCTGCTGGTGTTGCTGAAGCTCCTGTTGCAAGGAGAGGACGTGGTCGATCTGTGCCACCTACATGTACAAGTGAAACACCTTCCTCAGGTAGCCGACAGAACCTTCAATGTTACATGCTAGGCCCAAATGCCACTCAACGAATGGTGAGGCCAGAACAAGTACAGGCGATAGTAGATTGGGTGGCTGACAATGCCTCCAGTTCCTTCACATTGTTTCCGACCCAGTCCCTTGATGAAAGCTCAGAGTTGGCACCTGAACCCCATGGTCATTTGTCTTTCACCTCAGCCCCTTGTAAATCAGCCAAGCAGTCTGAGCCCCAAGTCATGCAGCAGTCTCTTATGCTTTCTGATGGCTCTGCTGCTGTGCTTTCCGTGGGCCATCCAGCCCTGGCCCAGAAGTGGGAGACATTGAGTGCACTGATGCCCAACCACTTCTGGTTCAGGATGAGGACATGGAAACACCACGGCAGCACGTCTGTGATGATGATGACGAAACACAGGTGCCAACTGCTGCGGCTTTCCTCAGTGTGCAGACTGACAAGGAGGGCAGTGGTGAAGGGTGGGTGGAAGATGATGTGGAGGATGATGAGGTCCTAGACCCCACATGGAATGAAGGTCATGCGAGTGACGTGTGCAGTTTGGAGGAAGAGGTCGCACAGAGGCACCAGCACAGCAAGAGAGGAAGCAGGTTGCAAAATTGGAGTGAGCATCCCCTAGACAGTATGCCTGCTACTACCCACCGCACCCAGGGACCTAGCACACCAAAGGCAGCTCAAAGGCGTTCCCCGGCGTGGCAGTTCTTCAGACAATGTGCTGACTACAAGACACAAGTGGTTTGCACACTGTGCAATGAGAGGCTGAAGCGAGGAACAAATGTTCTAAACCTGAGCACAACCTCCATGACCAGGCATCTAAATGCAAAGCACTTGCTGCAGTGGAATAAGTACCTCAAAATCCAAGAAAGGTCTCGGCCTCCTCCTGCTTCCTCTTCTGCTGCTGCCTCGGCCTCTTTCTCCACCTTTACAGTGCCAGTGTCACCTGCCACCCAGCAAACAGACGATGTGGCAGCAACGCCACCATGTCCGTCACCGTCCCCAAGCATTTCCACACCATGGTCCCATGGAAGCTTACAGCTCTCCATATCTCCCAAACACTGGAGAGAAAGAGGAAGTACCCCCTACCTACCCGCGATCCCTGGCCCTGAGTGCCAGAATTTCAAAATTCCTGGCCTTTGAAATGCTGTCATTCCGTCTTGTGGACACGGACAGTTTTAAAAACCCGATGGCGGTGGCTGTCCCACAGTACGTGGTTCCCAGCCACCACAAATTTTCCAGGCGAGCCATCCCTTCCCTGCACAAACAAGTCGGGGACGAGATCAAGTGTGCACTGCGCAGTGCCATCTGTGGCAAGGTCCACATAACCACTGATACGTTGACCAGTAAGCACGGGCAGGGACGCTATATCTTGCTAACTGCACACTGGGCAAATGTAGTGCCGGGTGGGCTTGAGGCAGCTAGCCGCTTGGCGCATGTCCTTCCGCCACCCAGGATTGCAGGGCATTTCTCTTTGCCTCCTGTTGCCTCCTCCTCCTACTGCTCTTCCTCCTCCTCCTCCTCTACCACCTCCTCATCCGCTCAGTGTAACACCTTCACCACCAACTTCAGCACATCCAGGGGGAAACAACAGCAGGCTGTTTTAAAACTGATGTTTGGGGGATAAACCCCACACTGCGCAGGAGCTGTGGATGGGCATTGAACAACAGACCGATGAGTGGTTGTTGTCACTGAGCCTCAAGCCCGGCCTGGTGTGTGTGCGATAATGGGAGAAATCTCATAGCAGCTCTGGGCCTAGCCGGTTTGATGCACATCCCTTGCCTGGTGCATTTGCTGAATTTGGTGGTGCAGAAATTTCTTAAAAAACTACCCGGATATGTCAGAGCTGCTGCAGAAAGTGCGGGTCGTCTGTGCGCGCTTTCGGCATTCTCACCCTGCTGCTGCTCGTCTGTCTGCGCTGCAGCGGAACTTCGGCCTTCCCGCTCACCACCTCCTATGCGACATGCCCACAAGGTGGAACTCCACCTTGCACATGCTGGAGAGACTGTGCAAGCAGCAGCAGGCAATAGTGGAGTTTCAGCTGCAGCATGCATGGGTCAGTCGCTCTGCGGAACAGCACCACTTCACCACCAATGAGTGGGCCTCCATGCGAGACCTGTGTACCATATTGCGGTGTTTCGAGTACTCCACCAACATGGCCAGTAGCGATGACGCTGTTCTCAGCGTTACTATCCCACTTCTATGTCTCCTTGAAAAAAACACTTTGGCCGATGATGGAAGAGGATATGGCACAGGAGGAATAGGGGTCATTTCCACGGTTATCAGGCCAGTCATTCACAAGTGGCTCGGAGGGTGGGTTCCTTTACCAGCATAGGCCAGGTAAAACATTTTCAAGGCATGGGACAGTTCTGGAGAATGAGGAGGACAAGGATGATGAGGAGGAGGAGGGGGAAGAGGTGAAAGGAAGACGTTACATATGACGAAACATGTAGGGCGGAGCTACGCGCTGACGCGCAGTCGCGCATCGAGGCGGGATGTACAAAGCAGTATACATTGCAGAAGGAAAGTGGAGAAGGGGGAGGAG
>BLSH010396336.1:178639-196154 GCA_018402905.1 Glandirana rugosa
GGAATCTCGTGGGGGACGTCCAATTGGGGAAGTGACGGTTATCGTAAATGTGTCATTAGTCACGTAAAAATATCGTGACTAGCGACATATTTACGGTTACCAGGGTTTTTTCACAGTTTTACCAGGCTGTACAGGCGACGTTATAGCTTTATACAGCGATCAGTGCTATAAAAATGCACTGATTACTGTGTAAATGCTATTGGCAGTGAAGGGGTTAACCTGCAGGGGGTGCTCTAAGGGTTAACTGTGTTCCCTGGGTGTGTTCTAACTGTGTGTGGGCTGCCCTAGCAAGGGGAGGGGAGTGATCATGGCTTCCATGTAGAGGAAGGCTGTGATCACAGCCCTTTCCCCTCTCACAGAACGGATATCAGTGTTTACTTACACGGACCTCCGTTCTCTCGCTTCGGGGGGCGCATCGAGGGTAGCTGGCGGAGATCGAGTCCGCCCTACCTGCTCCCTGGCCCCCCCGAACACAGTGAGCGCGTTTTGCGATATCGAGCCATCTTGTCGCCGTCAACCTGCGGTTGACGGTCGGCAAGTGGTTAAAGAAATACACATGTTTCTAAACACATTTTTGTGAGTAGCACAGATTATACTTTGTGGAATTAGTATTACACTATATGCATATGTAGCCGTGTGCTCCCTTGAGAGTGGCTGGTAGTAGTGGTTCACCTTATAGCTGCCCTCAATTACACCATGTTTCACACATCTGTAGACACTGACCAGGCTGGCTCTTGTTTTTGTTGTTTTATTTAGGGGAAATAACTTGGATGGGGATAAGGGATGACTGGGATGCCCAAATAATTATAGTACACAATGTCCATATACAATCCTGGATATGTGCATTTCACTATAGACCATCCCTCTGCAGACTGTTACTGCTCACAACTCTCCAGCACTCAACTTGCTGACCGTTTCTCCTACAATTCTCTCTCCAGCACTGAAATTAGTAAATCATAGCTCCATTAGACCCCTTTCACACTTGTGCGAGTTGTCCTGCGATTTGGGACTGCAAAGGTCCATAGACTTCAATGTTAACCCTCAAAGTCGTATGCAAATTGTACCTGAATAATATAGATGTGTTTTCTGTACTATTTCTGCACAAATTTGTAATATGTTTTCATTGTGTCAAAGTTGCAACAAAGTCGGACCAAAGTCATACTGATCTGAAATCGCGGTAAAATCGCGTGGCACAAGTGTGCAAGGGGCCTTACATCTCTCCAGCACGGAACTAAGTTTCCAGCTTGAAATTAAATTTATCAAGCTTCTCTGTTCCTTCCTCTTCACCACGGCTAGCACATGGCGAGACCTACTCTCAGCAGAACCTCCAAAACACCCATTACAGGCCAGGGATCATGAGCCCCTGAATGTGTAGCAAAAGTACTTGAGTGCTAGCCAGGCCTTTGACAGACTACAACTCCCAGCCCATTCCTCTTCCAGGTTCCACCAACCTGCTTTTCCTCAGTGACTCTCCTTTTCTCTGAACTGGCTCCCAAGGCTCCTACAGACTTTCTTTTGCAGTTCCCAGGGACCATCACTCACCAAACCAGTAGATCACTTTAAAGTCTCTTACTGTGTAGCACCTCCGCTGTTCTTCTGTTCCCCTGTGCCACTCCAGGAATCACCACCACTCCTGGCTGCACCCGAACCTCCAGGCCCCAAGGTCACCCATCCCAGACTGGGACGACCTCCCGGGTAGGGGCCTCCACAGCGCCTCTGCTACATCTCCAGAATTCCCCCAGACACTTCTCCTCCCAGATTGGCCTGACTCAGAGTTAACCACTTGCCAACCGCCTCACGTCTTTTTACTGCTGCAGAGTGACAGCGTCCTGCAAATCACCGCTTATAAACGGAGATTCTTACTCGCACAGATAGGGGGCAAGTGCTCGCCACTGGCAGAGCCTGCTTGTGCCTGCCGCACGCTCCTTGAGCAGGGCCATGGATTGGGTGGACTCGATGTCTGCCAGCAACCCACGATTGCATTGTCTAGAGCCATAATGGGGAACCGCCGATGAAAACGCGGTGGTTTCCCATTCTGACAGGCGGCATGTAAGAGATCTACTGATCCCTGTACTCTGGATCAGTTAGATCTTTGGTGCCCCTGGCAGACCAGCCCCTTCACAGCTAGAACACACCTAGGGAACACAGTTAACCCCTTCACTGCCCCCTGCAGGTTAACCCCTTCCCTGCCAATGACATTTACACAATAATCAGTGGATATTTACATTTCTGATCGCTGTATAAATGTCATCAATAATATATATAATAATAATATGAGGAAGAATATATATTGGCCAAAATTGATGAATACATTTTTTTTTGCCCATGTATTATAGCAAAAAGTAAAAAATATTGTTTCTTTTTCAAAATTGTGGCTCTTTGTCAGTTAAAGTGACGCAATTGTCAGTTAAAGCGACGCAGTGCTGAATCGCAAAAAGTGCTCTGGTCCTAAAGTGGGAAATCCTTCCAGGGCTGAAGTGGTTAGGCCTTTCCCTGCTACTCCTGCTTGGGGATTGGTCAGGGCTCCCTAGAATACTCCAGATGGCTCCACCTAACTCCCAGCTCTCTGACCAGAAACCCTCCTCCAGGTTTCTAGAAAGAAGTAGAAGGTTCTGTTGACCTCACCTGTCAAGTCCACTCAATCCTCCCTGAGCCACTCCTCCCGGCCCAGATCAAAACATTCATGCCTGCTCTTACACTCAGGCCTGACTAAATTTTACCTCACCTAGCAAACCCTGCTAGAAAAATGCACCTACACTAAGTGGGGCTCTACACTTAAAATTCCGTTTTGGTAGTTTCTGACACCCATTTGGAGGAAGGGGAGGAAGATCTTTCCAGAGAGGAGATAAAGGCACAGAGGAAAGATACATTGGAGTCCCAAGTCTTGGAAGGCATTTTTGTAAAATAGGAGGGTAAGGGTGTATATATAAGAACTCATTGTGTAGTTTATTGATGACATTTTTAAAATTTTTGATGTAAGTACACTATAAGAATACAGTTGATACACATGTGAAGCTGGACATACTACACTATATAGTTGTTCCTTTTCTTTTGAGATCAATCATCTTATTGAGTGGAGCATTACCAATGATCCAGAACCAGGGAGGACAGTGTTGAAATGTTTGGTCTATATTGGACTTGAAGAGATTGAGGATACCTGGAATGACATTTTTATGGATTGAGGTGTGAAAAACTTTAAATACTTAGCTCTGACTTTATATTTGAAGACCTCTTTTACTCTCATTAACCACTTATCACCCCATCCACGTCAACTCTTTTCTACCTTTAACTCTCTACTTCATTCTCTACTACCTCCATCCACTAACTCACTCATTGCCCCGGAGATCGCCAAGCACTTAAAAAATAAGACTGTACACATATCTTCCCCACCTAACACTCCATGTCCACAGGTACAATCATTACTTCCCTCATTCAACCCTGTTACCATATACGAGGTTGCTAAACATTTTTCTAACGCTTGCCCCCTGGATCCCGTTCCCTCGCAAATGCTACGGTCACCCTCTTGTTCTATCCTACACTCTCTAACTCGCATTTTCAATCTCTCCCTTTCTTCTGGCATCTTCCCCAACTCTCTAAATCATGCACTAGTTATCCCTATACTTAAAATCCATCACTGTACCTGACTAATCTAACAACCTACGCCCTCTTTGCTCCCTTTTTCCTCCAAACAACTTGAACATCTGGTTTACAACTGACTGAGCAACCATCTCACTAAGAGCAACCTTCTTGATCCCCTTCAGTCTGGATTTCGCCCTCAACACTCCACAGAAACTGCTCTCCTAAAACTCACAAATGATCTGCTAATGGCTAAAACTAATGGACTCTATTATGTACTCTACTCCTGGACCCCTTTGCTGCCTTTGACATGGTGGACACCTCTCTCCTCAACTGTACTTTCATTTTCTCCAACAGCTCATCCCCAACAGCTATTACCTTGTATAGCACTTGAGCAGGGCCCTCTGATTCCTCCTGTAATGAATTGTATTGTAACTGTACTGTCTGCCCTCACGTTGTAAAGTGCTGCCCAAACTGTTGGCACAATATAAATCCTGTTTTATAATAATAATAATAATAATAATAATAATAATAATAATAATAGTTTATAATAAAATAAGGGTAAGGGGCAGCAGGATACCATAATTCTGAACCAGGAGCATATCATTTTGACCTAGGCTACAGTATTTTTTTGGCCTTATGCAGACGCTGATAGTTAGTGAACATGCACCCATACCCACACAGATGTAAAAATAGAAGCAGCGACTGTGTCCATGCACCAATGTGTCCTGACAGACATGAATGAGACTGCCTGCATGTAGATGCATGGAACACCTGTGCATTCTTGTGAGAAAACACAGCCCTTTGCATGGATTTATGCTTAAGAATGCCCATGTGAGCAAGGCCAGGAAACTTTAATGATGACCCAGGATATAGTAATGCTGACCCAGGAGGTGGTACTTACTAGTAGAGGTGTATGTATCACAAGATTGTCTTGCAATAATGACCAATCATTTGGTAGGAAAACAGCAACATGTTCAAAAATGAATTAGTTAAAAAAAATGCGCTATAAATAAATATAGTGAAATAATGCAACTACTTAAATAATATAAATATATATCAAGGTGAACCATCATATCAATACAAACAGTGATCATAAAAAAGATTTACAGTAGCACATAAAATTCATTAATGTTCAAAAATATGTGTAAAAATCAGCAGGTGTAAGAAACTAAATAATAGTCCTTATTGAATTAACAGATGTGTAAAAAATATTCCAAGTCCATCACCAAAAATCATTGTTCATCCGTGAATATAGTATAAATATCACCAATCCGCCACCAACATGTGTGAAACACCCTGTTGGAATGAGGCTCACCAGATGTAAATCAAATGGAAGCGTATCTCTAATCAGTCCTGTTCCTGCATTAGTATCCTCATTCCAAGATACTCTGGAATGCCATCCAACAGACCAGTATCGCATGTACAGGGTGGGCCATTTATATGGATACACCTTAATAAAATGGGAATGGTTGGTGATATTAACTTCCTGTTTGTGGCACATTAGTATATGTGAGGGGGAAACTTTTCAAGATGGGTGGTGACCATGGTGGCCATTTTGAAGTCGGCCATTTTGAATCCAACTTTTGTTTTTTCAATAGGAAGAGGGTCATGTGACACATCAAACTTATTGGGAATTTCACAAGAAAACAATGGTGTGCTTGGTTTTAACGTAACTTTATTCTTTCATGAGCTATTTACAAGTTTCTGACCACTTATAAAATGTATGTGAGACAAAATCAAAAAATGCCTCCCACAGTGTAAAATGCTTATCTGCATACTGCACCTAGCCATGCTCAGCGTCCATTTGCCTTGTAGCCACGACTGACGTGATTCGTCACTTCCGACTTGGTCACCTATGACCTCCATGACTGTCCTTAAAGTGATTGTAAACCCACCACTCACCCAGTATAAACGAATAGCACAGTATTAATGTATATATACATGCAAGCCTCCTGCATGTATCTCTACCTTGCAAATGTCACCCACTTCAGCAGTAGCAGCTTCTAGAATCAGTGGGTGCCTCTCTTTGCTGAAGCTCGGTGGGTGGAGTTGTGATGTCACAAGACTTCCCACCCACCTCTTTACTGAGAGCTGGAGAAGAAAGGAAGGGGGAGTGTGAAGCTCTGTATGATCCGTGCAGGAGATAAGGAAATGACTTGTCACTCACACAGCACAGGAAGACTTGTCTCCTATTTCCCAGCTAGACGATCTTTCTCTTACTGAAAAAAGATAACAGGATTGCTCAGAGCTGGATTGACTCTTTGTGGCAAGACTGGGCACAGATGACATGACATGCTATACTCTACTAGGCAGAATTATTGATTGATTTTTTTTTCAGGTTTACATCCACTTTAAGGTAACTATAGGGCCCACACCTGCTGCAGCCTTAATATCCACAAGCCTCACCAGTGATCCTTCAAGATCCAACCATCATTCCCTGATCCACTTTCCTTCCCCTTTTTTTATTATCCCCCGTCTTCCCCTTCACTCTTCATGTACTTTTTCCTTTTCCTTTTTCCCCTTTTTCTCCCTCTCTCCCTTTCCCCCTTTTTTACTTGTCCTTGTCCTTTTTCCCTCCCCCCCCCCGCGTTGTCCTTTTTCCCTCCCCCCCCCCGCGTTCCCTCTTCCATCCCCCCCTTCTTCCCCTTATCTTGTCTCATTCCCTTTTTTCTGTTTGCTGCCATTTACAGGCTGTTGTTTATTCTCTTAGACTCATCAGTGAACATTTCCTCCAGTGCTCTCACTGATGTATCCATTTTGGTGCAGTATAATTCAATCAACCAGCCAAACACACACTTGTGTCTCTTAACAAATTAGACCATTGATTACCATTCTCTACGTTGTTAGATTGTCTCTACTTTTGGGCCCATGGTGTGACACTCATCTTGGGGGTGGACTGCTGTGCCCCTTGTGGAGAGTTTGGGTCGAGCTCACTGATCCTTAAGGAGACCCCACCTGGTGGCTTCTGGTGGCATTTTTTCATTGTTTTTAAATTATGTGGTTACTGGTCAGTAAATATTCGTATAGTGGATTTGTAGTGCAACAACAAATGTCTGTGTAATTTCTAATGATACCCCTTTGTGAAAATCTATCTATTTTAGATAATAGTGTACATTTTTTAATCACGCAACCCTGAAGAAATGGAATCATGCAATCACTCAAAATGTGTTGAGTATTACTCTGACCTTGCTATTTACCACTGACAGAGAATTGTGGTTATTTTTGTCTGTAACCATTATCTATTTACTGTAACCGCCGCACATGTCTTATATTTTAATTTTGCCTCATTACCTTTTTTGACAATACTCTAAATACATTTTGTATCCTTTTAAAAACACCTTCATTACTTCTTCGGAGTTCATGCCCTAAAAGTCTCAAAAGAGGGTTTTTATGTTCCATATAAATAACACCAGATCCAGAAATGGCAAATAAATAATATAAATAATGTCCAGAAATAATGGCTACATACGTGACAGAATGTGTCACATGTAATTTATGTACTAATGAACCTAAAATGTGACTGAAGTTACATAAATGGGGCTATTGAAGGGCTGTAAGGAACTCCATTCTCAAAATTTCTGCAATGGTGTTCAGAAATTGGACCCTAAATGGGGGCATAGAGGAACTCTATTTAAGGGAAATGACTGCTATTAAAACATATATAACTAAACATTTGGAGAATTTCAAAATGCTGGGAAAGGGTAACCCCAGCAAGTAATTAAGGGGATCTAGAGTGAGCAGGACCCATAACAATTCTTTAAGGATTCCTTATAGACCTGTGCAATTTGTTTTGGTCCAAATACACATTCAGCAAATTTTTGGTTATTCGGAGATTTGGATGTATCCGAATCTCCGAATTAAATAGTAATCATGTAATGAATAGTAATGAATTGTGTTGAAATTTGTTTTGTTTATTAATTTTCTAATTAATTCCAACTTTTCAGAACGATTAGAATTCGGATCAGTCAAAAAACGATCCATCAATTTGAATTCTGTGTGAAAAAATAGCTGGTTGTGAAGTAGGGGGCCGGGAAGCCGGCTGCCAGCGTCCTTATCAACCAAGAGTCATCATCTGTCACTGACTCTCCCCCCCCCCCCTACAGATGAATGTAAAGAAAAGAATGCCAGCATTTACCAACAATAGAAAAATATAAAAAAAATTGATGTACCCCCCAGTCCATACCAGGCCCTTCAAGTGTGCTATGGGTTTAAAGGGGTACCCCAAGCCAAAATTTAAAAAAATGGCATGGGGTCCCTCAAAATCAATACCAGGCCTTTATCCGAGCATGCGGGCTGGCAGATCAGGAAGGGGGGGTAAGTGAGCGCCCCCCCTCCTCAACCATAACAGGCCACATGCCCTAAACATGGGGGATGGGTGGCTCTGCCTCCCCACCCCAAAGCACCTTGTCTCCATGTTGGTGGGGATAAGGTCCTCATCCCCACAAATGTGGCCGGTTAATGTGGGGGTCTGCAGGCGGGAGGCTCATCAGAAACTGGAGGCCTCCTTTAACCAGGGGGCCTCCAGATCCCAATTCCCCCCATATGATTAAGTATCGGGTACATAGTACCCCTACCCATTCTCCAAAAAAGTGTCTGAAAGTAATAAACACAAGAGACAAGATTTTGACAATTCCTTTGTTAAAAAATAAAGAATAAAAAATAGTGTCCCTCGATGTAAATATGTCTTCAATGTCACCACCTGCCGACCCAAAAAAATACAAAAAAATAAAAAACGCTTCCGCCTCCTGCCAAATGCCTCCTCTGCGCTTTCACATTTCTTATATAGGTAAGGGACGGGGCCACCTGGGTACATCACCCAGGGGCCTCGCCCCTTCTGACATAACAGACCCAGCATGCACCAGTCTGTGATGTCAGAAGGGAGTGGTAATGTAGCCAGGTGGCCCTGCCCCTTACCTATATAATAAATATCAAAATGCAGAGCATATATTTGGTGGAAGGCCTCCCAGGAGGTGGAGTGTTTTTTATTTTTTTTCAGGTCGGCAGGCGGGTTGATTGACGATGGATTTACATTGAGGGAATTGTCAAAAACTTGTCTCTGTGTTTTTATTACTTTTTGACACTTTTTTGGTGATTAGGTAGGAGTACTATGTACCCCATACACAAGGTGCTTTGGGGTTGGGGAGAAAAGCACCCACCTCAACATGTTGAGGGCATGTGGCCTGGTATGGTTCGGGGGGGGTTGTTCACTCATCCCCAGCTTTCCTGACCTGCTAGGCTGCATGTCCACATAAGGGTCTGGTATGGATTTTGAGGGGACCCCCACACCATTTTTTTAATTCCACAAAGGTTTTTATTAAGAAAGTTGTAGGGATGTACAGTCTCATTTAAATGAACATTTGTCACAATAAATTGCCTTCATAACTAGCAACAGTGCCGTAGCAGATAAAAAAGACATTCACCTCAGAATGTGTAGAAATAAGCTCAAAACAATGAACTGGGTGTCAAGGTGATATAGAGTAAAGATATGTTGAGGGGTAAGGCATTATGGATATTTGTTGGTGGTAAGTAGGGGATGGGGTTTTTTATGCCCCTGATGGAGACCGAAGAGAGAGATGAGAAGGGGAGGGGGGTATAGGAAGGATATGGGATAAATAGGGTGATGAGGTGGGGGGGTAGGAAGGGATTTAGCTTATTAGGGTCCAGGGCACGCAATCTTGTAATGTGGGTAGCTCAGCGTGCTGGGGGTTGTCGATATCTGGAAAGCGGGATAGGGTTACCGAATAATAAGTTATTAAGGCTTGCATATGGCACAATATTTATCTGAGCTCTGGAAGTAAATCCAGGGCATCCAGGTTTTGTGGTGCTTGTTTAGGTTATCTAAAGATATTGCTATAAGTTCTTCTATTTCCATAATTCTATTGAGTCTGCCAAGCCAAGCTTCGAATGAGGGAGCTGACGTCTGCTTCCAGAGGACTGGAATGCTAGCTGAAGTTATCATGTGCATGGCTAGGGAGTGACGGTGTAGATGTTTCGTAGGTTCTGAATAGTGTAGGACGTATTGATATAGGGAGAAGTCTATTGGGTGTGTGGAGACTTATTTTATTATGTCGTGACCTGTTCCCAAAACACTTTGATAGTTGGGCAGTCCCACCAGATGTGTTTCATTGACCCCCCTGGATCCCCACATCTCCAGCATACGTTGGGGCATTGAGGGTAGAATATGTGAAGTAGCGCGGTGTTCTATACCATTGAGTTAGCACCTTGTAATTATGTTCCTGTATGGAAACGTTGCGGGAGCTTTTGTGTGCTGTGAGGCAAATTGTTTCCCAGTCCCTGTCAGGAAGAAGGTTAGTGGGATCTGTTTCCCAGACTTTTCTAATGGGAGCTAGGTGGTCCGGTGTTTGGGAGGAGAGCAGTGCATGCAAACTCGCAATAAGGTGTCTCTGAGGTTGGGATCCGCAGAGTTTCTCAAAGGTGGTCAGGGGTCTGAGATAGAGATTTTTTTCCTTTGAGCAAGTGAGGAAATGTCGAATCTGTAGTTATGACCAGTTGGGAGTTGATTCTACGATGTTGGAGTTGATTAGGTCTGTTTTGGTTCGGAAGACGCCACGGGAAAAAAAATGGTGCGCTTTTGGGCGAAAGTTTGGTGGGAATTTAGCTCTCAAGTCAAAAAGTCCCGGGGAAAAGCTAGGATTGTTTAGGATAGGGGTCATAGGTCCCGGAAGGGATGTTAGTGGAGAGGATTCTGAAAGTTCCCGGAGGCACTGTATTAGGGGAGCGATTAAGGGGAAATTTTTGTTGGTCATCTCCTTATTTTGTTTCTGGAGCCAAATTGTATCCTGAAGAGGGTGTTTTAAGAATGATTGTTCAAGGGGAACCCAGTCCTTGGTCTTGTCGTGAACGTGCCAGTCTATTATTCTCGCTAATAATATAGCATTATGGTATCTTTGGAAATCTGGCAAGCCAATGCCTCCCCTGTGCTTAGGGGCAGAGAGTCTAGCTAGACTTATTGGGGGTGGGTGACTTTTCCATAAGAATGAGCTAAGTTGAGATCTAATGGAAGAAAAGAACGATTTAGGTAGGGCAATGGGTATTGCCTGCGCGATGTACAGGAATCTGGGGAGGGATGTCATTTTGATAGTAGATGCCCTCCCAAACCAGGAGAGGTTCAGTTTCTCCAAGGTGTAAAGGTCTTTCGAAAATTCCCATAGGAAGGGAAGGAAGTTTAATGTGTAGAGTCCTGTTGTCGTGGTAGGGAGTTGTATGCCCAGGTATGGGATTGCGTCTGATTTCCAGGTAAAAGGGAAGGAGTCTCGGCATCTGCTCATAGTGTTATCGGGTAAGGAAATGTTAAGGGTGTATGATTTTTTAATGTTGATTTTAAAATTGGATATGGATCCAAATCGGAGGAACTCTTCAAGAAGGTTAGGGATGGTGATATCTGGTTTTGTGAGGAAAAGGAAGATATCATCAGCAAAGGCAGCTATCTTGTAGGTCACCAATTGTGACTCCCGTGATATCTGGGTTTGTCTGGAGGCAGGTAAGAAAGGGTTCCATGGTAAGAATAAAAACTAGAGGGGAGAGAGGACATCCCTGCCTGGTTCCACTCTGCATGGGGAAGGCGTCCGATAGGTGGCCGCTTATCTTGATCCTGGCTTGAGGGTTCGCACATAGACTTAGGATGCTATTTAGCATGAAATGTCCCAGTCCCACTGAGGAGAGGACCGCTGCCATATAGTCCCAAGCCACTCTATCGAACGCCTTTTCCGCATCCGTAGACAGGAAGAAGCCTTCTGTAGTTGTCTTGGCTAACCAGTGTTGGATAGTAAGAGCCTTGATGGTGTTGTCATGAGCTTCTCTGCCAGGGACAAAACCCGCTTGATTATGAGATATCAAATTGGGAATGAAGGGAAGGAGTCTGTTGGCCAGTAGTTTTGCGTAGATCTTGATGTCTACATTTAGTAGAGAGATGGGTCTGTAGTGTCCGACTAGTGTGGGGTCTTTCCCTTTCTTGTGTATAACTGATATGTGGGTTTCTAGCAGATCTTTAGGGGGTTTCTTCACTTCGTGTAGGGAATTAAAGGCGGTTAGGAAATGTGGGGCCAAGACAGTTGCATATGTCTGGTAATATAGACCAGTGAGACTATCGGGGCCTGGGCTTTTCCCAGGTTTAAGGCTTTTCAAGGCAAGGCAGAGTTCCTCCGAATTTAGGGGGGCGTCAATGGTAGCTGCTTGGTCTGGGGTGAGCTGGGGTAGTTTATGTTCTGAGAGATAATTATCAATAGCTGTAATCCTGGAGTGTGGGTTCTGGAGGTGACTGGGATGTTTTGGTAAGTTATATAGGTTAGAATAATACTCAACAAATTGTTGTGCAATGTCTTCAGTTTTGTTGATTTTCACCCCCGAACGGTTTGTGATGGAGTGTATTGTCATTTGTGCCCTTTTGCCTCTAAGTAACCTAGCCAAAAGTTTACCACTCTTATTGGCTTGATCGTAGAAAAGTTTGGTGGTTAGCATGAATTTCCTTTTGACCTGTCTGTCCAATTCCTCTAGCAGAGCTCGCCTTGCCAGTACCAGGGCAGCGTAATCTGTTTCAGCTTTACTCCGTTTATGGGAAGCCTCTAGTGTGCGAATTTGCGTGGTCAGTGCCATAATTGTGGCCTGTCTTTCTTTTTTCATTTGCGATGATAAAGAAATGCATTTGCCTCTTATAACGCATTTGTGAGCCAACCACTGGGTCAAGGCCGATGTCTCTGAAGAGGAATTAAGCGCAAATAGTCCTTTAGTGTGAGCTGTAGGGTCTCTTTGCTCACCAGATTGCATAGTAGCTGTGGGTCCAGTCTCCAGCTTTTGTGTCTCTGTTCAAAATTGGGAAAGCGGAGGGTCATAGTGATGGGGTGGTGATCTGATATATACATAGGCTCTATGGAAGCGTCTTGGAGATAAGTCATGTCCGTTTGGGTGAGAAAGAGGTAGTCAATACGGGAGTATTTGTTGTGAGGAGGGGAGTAGTAAGTATAGTCCTTGGAGTCAGGGTTGATGGTTCTCCAGGTATCATGTAAGGACAATAGGTTCATTTGGTTTCCAATTTGGCGAAGGGCGCGGTATGGTAGGGAGGAGGATCCAGTTGAGGAGTCAAGATTGGGGCAGAAGGGCACGTTGAGGTTGCCTCCGAGAATGGTCATTCCTTCGTGGAACGGGATGAGTCTATCTATTACTTTCCTGATAAAGGGAACTTGACAAGTATTGGGAGCATAAATGTTAGCGAACGTCACCGGCTTATTGTGGATGTGCCCCTTAACAAATAGGTATCGCTCTTCAGGGTCAGCTAGATGGGCAGAGAGTCGGAATGGGAGGCTTTTGGCAAAGGATGGTAACTCCTTTAGTTTTTTTGATTGGGGAAGGAGCATGAAAAGTGTGTGGGTATCTTTCGTTATGAAATTTGGGAATGTTTCGTGATCTAAAATGGTGTTTCCTGTACAAAGACTTTTAAGTTTAGATGCTTCTCTAAGGACAGCAGATCTTTTTTCAGGGGTGTTGAGGCCCCTGACATTTAGGGACATAATCTTCAGGATGCCTTGGGTGCTCATCTTGTTGTTGAGGGTTCAAAGGTAAAAAAAGGAAAGGGGGGGGCGTGAGAGGGGAACGTGTGGGGACGGGGGGTATCAAGGAGGTGGGAAAGTCAGGAGGGTTGGAATGAATGAGAGGGGTGTAAGGATCGTGTGGGCAATGGAGCTGATCACACTCCGGACCACAGTATGAGATCCCTATAGGGTATCAGCTAGGTGGGTACCTAGCCGAAGTGGGGGGCTTGTGGAAGGGATTGGTGGACTAAGTAAAAGGTAAAAGGCCAAAGGCCAGCGGGGAGAGCAGCGCCCATGACCAACACCCCTGAGAGGGGGCGCGGGGAACCGGGAGGACTAGCTCAATGCTAAGACGTAATGGAGCAGAGTTAAGGGAAGGGTTTGTATGTGTGTCGCTTCTGTCAAGCGGGGGGAGCAAAGAGTCCCGACCACACAAGGCAGAAGCGCCATCTGCTAACAGACCCAAGTGGGATAGTGGGTTTACAAGCTGTAGGCAACCTTGCAGTGAGAAGTAGATAATCAGCAAAATTAACAAATCTCAATATCTAGGTTTTCAAGTCTAGTGAAAATGCATATTGACAATTCAAAGGAAAGTCACATACGTGCCGTCTAATTGGCGCCACGATGCTGGGCTACCAGCCCGACACACCGCCAATTGTGACAGCACCCCGGGGGACGACAGACCAGCAGCACAGCTCAGAAACAGAAAAACAACAACAGAGCAACAATAAAAATAAACATATAGAAACCAAACCTGACATCATGACAAAGGTTGTGGGAGCTCAGGCCTTAGATGGCGAACCTGGGAGCAGCCTATCGGGAGGCCCCCAGGTTGACCTGACCAGGAGTCTGGAGTGGCTTCATCTTCTTCTTCTACAGACAGTCTCTGTGGATTGAAGGCATGGTTAAATAGGTAAAGCCCAAAGACGAGTAGGAAGGTCCTGGCTTAACCAGACTAATCTGCCACCACCACGGAGAAGCTTGATGGATATGCAGTCAAGAGTAAGGCATCCACGGATATGAAGGGGGCAGTGTGAAATGGATATGGTAGTATTTGGATCCGTGAATCAGCAAGCATGTACTTGTGGGGTGGGGTCGGAAATGTATTGCCATATTGCCGGTCCACAAATTATCTTTAGAAAGGGTTTAGCACCCTGTGGTTGGGTGGACAAGGCACTGGCTCGGCTCCTATGTGGTCCGACAAAGGTTGCGGCAAACAGGAGAGACAGCACGTTAAAGTGTGCCACTGAGGGTGTCCGAAAGCAGATGGGTAATAGAAAAAAGGACAAATTAAGAAAAAAAGTAGATGAAGAGAAAAATGCAAACAGCAACTGTAGTGATCAGTCAGATGAACGTTACCCATTAACTTGAAGAGGCTGGTGTAGGGAAGCAAACCGAACTCAGGCCTCCTGCTCTGGGTCAGGTTCAGGGTTGCGGTCACCCTGATGTTCGTCTGGAGCCGGTGCAGCTTGATCTTGTCTTCTGCGACGAGATGGGGTAGCGCTTGGTCTTCTCCGTGGTGTATGTAGGTAGGCATCCTGTGGAAGTAACTCCGCCCACAGTGCTGGGATTGAGAATTCTCGGTACCAGTCAGGAACCGGGATAGGCCTCATATTCACGTGTTCGGAAAAGTTGGGGAGATCGGCCCGGGGTCTGCAGAACAAAGGTACGGCCCTGTATGGTGATGGAAAGACCAAAGGGAAAACGCCACTTGTAGACTATACGCCTTTCTCTGAGTGCAGCCAATATGGAGTGCAGAGCCCTTCTGTGATTCAGTGCTATCTGAGATAGATCCTGGAATATTTTGATTTCCGCTCCATTTAGTGTGATTTCCTGTTGGTCACGGGCACGTATGGCTACCTCTTCCTTCAGTTTATAGTCCATAAAGCAGCAGACAATATCTCTCGGTGGGTCCCCCTCTCTCCCCCTGGGTCGCAGAGCTCTGTGAGCCCGCTCGAACTCCACCGGCGTGTCTTGAGGCCTTTCCAGAATATTGTTGACTAAAGCCTGCAGGGCAAGAGGGATCTGATCGTGTTTGATGCTTTCGGGGACCCCGCGGATGCGAAGGTTCCTTCTGCGGCCTGTATTATCGAGATCTTCAAGTTTCCTCTGCATATCTATGAGGTGTAAGTGGTAACGGGCGCCATGTTGTTGGAGTTCCTGGATGTCAGCATCATGACGACCGGCTGCTCTTTTGACTTCCTCAAGTCTATCGTTAACTCCTCTGAGTTCATCCACAGCGTCCGATAGTGCTCCCCTGATGTCAGATGCGAGGGATTGAAGGTCTGTGACCTTGGACATCTGGTTTATGAGAGTGAGCAGTGTTTCTTGGTCAACAGGTTGCTTGTTCTTCTGAGTACCTTCTGATTGTCTGCGAGCCATGGCGGATGGTGAGGAGTGGGATGTAGAAGTCTCAGGAGCGGATGGGGGTTGTGTGCGGAACAAGTCAGGGAGGTTACGGCCCGGTTGAGAGTATGGGGCGCTAGAGAAGGATAGTTGGTGGCCAATTTTGTCATTCAAAAAGTAGGTTCCCAATAAAAGACGCTGCCCTCCCCGCGGTGCCACAGGCCCTAAATTATTTTGGCACCCTCACCCGTGTCCGGCCGGGTACGAACTGGAGCAACTTTATGGACTGACTGCTTCCCCAGGTCCTGGCCTCATTCAGCAGGGGTCCCAGTGTCCAGTTCAGCCTGCTTTGGGTAACAGGGGGGGTGTTGTGGTCCCCAAAAGAGTTTAGCCAGCTGTTGTGTAGGCAGGTATGGTCTGGATGACCTTTTTGAATGCTGCGGCCTAGTCGCGGGTGAAGCCGCGGGCTAAATTTTTGGGCGTCCCGGGTGGTCGGATGGGACCGTGTAATTTTTAGGCCCGATCTGCAGGGGGGAGTGATAGGGGTCTCTGGGGCCTTGTTTCGAGGTCCAGAGCTGCAGCTTGGCGGCAGGATGGTTGTTTAATGCAGCCGCGGCCTAGGCCGCAAATGAAGCCGCGGCCTAAATTTATAGCGCCGCGGAAGTCGGACGCAGGCGGCCGCGATATTCAGTCCGGGATGTAGGGGAAGGTGCTAGGAAGCCTCCTAGGTGAGTTTAGGGTGCTCACCACAGGGAGGTCAGATGCCCTTAGATTGTGTCTGGGAGATTGGAGCTCTCCCAAAACACGTCCGACGTCCTCCAGGTCCAAGCCACCCCCACACCATTTTTTTAACATGTTTCTATTGCCAGCAATGGTATTATAATGCCGGCAATTTAAATGTCATTTCATGCATTTTTTTTTCTTTAGAAATGTAATTTTCAATTGCATCCACAAGTCAACTTAAGTGTGATTTGACTCATTTGTTTTTCTTTAGAAATGTCATTTTTGATTTTGTCAAACCACATATAAATTGGCTCATGGTTACAATTGCCGGCACGGCCATTTAAAAATAAAATAAAGAAAAAAACGGCTTGCAGGGTCCCTGCCCCCAGTCCATACCAGGCCCTTTGGGTCTGATAAAGATTTTAAGGGGAATCCTAAGCCAAATTTCTTTTAAAAAATGGCGTGGGGTCCCCTTAAAATTCATACCAGACCCTTATCCGGCCATGCAGCCTGGCAGGTCAGGAAGTGTTGGGGGGGGCAAGCGAGCAACCCCCCTCCTGAACCATACCAGGCCTCATGCCCTCAACATGGAGGGGTGGGTGCTTTGGGGCAAGGGGGGCTCTGCCCCCACCCCAAAGCACCTTCTCCCCATGTTGATGGGGACAAGGGCCTCACCTCCCCTACCCATTCACCAAAAAAGTTTCAAAAATGAATCAAAATTAGAAAACGATTTTGACAATTAATTTATTAAAAAATAAAAAATAGTGCCCCTCAATGTAAATCCATCATCCACTGACAGATGATGACTCATGGTTGTTAACCGCTTGCCGACCGCTGATCGGCAATTGACGGCGACAAGGTGGCTCGTGAGCGCAAATCGCGCAAATCACTAGGCCGCGCTCACGAGCCTAGTGAGCGCGCGCGCGCCGCCAGAGGCGCGCCCGCGCGCTCACTGTGTTCGGGGAGGGCCAGGGAGCGGGTGCGGCGGCTTCGATTGCTGCCGGCTACCCGCGATGGCCCCCCCGGAGCGAAGGAGCGGAGGTCCGTGTATGTAAACACGGACTTCCGCTCTGTGTGAGGGGGAAGGGATGTGATCACAGCCTTCCTGTATACGAAGGCTGTGACCACTTCCCTTCCCCAGCTAGGCAAGTCCCCCTACAGTAAGAACACGCCCAGGGAACACAGTTAACCCTTAGAGCGCCCCCTGCAGGTTAACCCCTTCACTGCCAATGGCATTTACACAGTAATCAGTGCATTTTTATAGCACTGATCGCTGTATAAATGCCAATGGTCCCAAAAAAGTGTCAAAATAGTCCAACATG
>BLSH010396336.1:221652-237469 GCA_018402905.1 Glandirana rugosa
GTCCGACCAACTGTCATGAAGGACCACCTTGGCCTCCAAAGGGACCCAATATCACTACGCACTAGGCCTTCCTCTAGCCTTCCGGATCACGCATCACTATAACCCAGGGAAACCTCCGGTTCCACCAGGAAGTACTGTCAACCAGCCTGTATAGCAACGAGCATCCCAGCTCCTTCCCAAGCCTGCCATGGTTTTGTATGTAAGTCCTCAATAAACTTTGTACTTTTTTATAGTAACCCAGGCTGGTCCTGTTTATTACCAATTTCAACAAAGACGATATTGCTGTTTTTTACTTTGGTGCTAAAAACTGACAGTGGGCAACGCTGCACACAAGCGCCCTTGGGTTCGCATTACCTTTTACTATTGTAATATATACCTGCAGTGCAGCACTTTCAAATGGAGAACGGATTGTTAGCTAGAAAACTGACCATGCTGTGTTCTCCTGGATAATGTGGTCAGTTTTTATTAGAAAAGCAGAGGGACTGGCAGGATCACCAGGGGTTTCACACAAAGGAAGCAATACAAAGAGAACAGGATTATTTTTAATACAAGTACATGGTACAGCAGGCACATACGAAATGTTGTATGTGTGTATATGAAATGTTGGGGTAACAAACACTTTAAGGTTTAACCTATGGCTATATATTTATACATTTTTATGTTTATTTTTTCATTTGTCTTATTAATTATGTCCTTACATATGTCTATCACTCAGTCACTGTTACCTCCATTTTTGTGAAGCACCGTAACCACAATGTTGTTATAGGACGCAGACATTTTGTGTAGTTTGACAGATTGCTATAGGAAAAACATGGGATGAAAATATGGTTATTTTTATTGTATAATCAAAGAAAACATTGAGAAATTAATTGAAAACATACATACCTTTCTTAGATTATATACAGTTGTAGAAATTGATACGAGAGTCAATAATAAAATAACTGAGCCATATTCAAAGTATGATGAAGAAAGCCATACACTAAAAGAATAAGCTTCAAAAACATAAAATGGGTTTAAAATCTGTAAAAGACAAGACTTAATAAATTAGCACATTGTTTTGCAACTATCACAACTGTGAAATTATTGTTAAATATATTATTTGTATTACTGACAACTGCAATTCCTAGCCAGCCAAACATTCACTGTTTTTTTACAGCTGATTATACTGACCACCCCACTACCAACATCAATGGACACCATTGTGAATGAATGTGCTCATACATTTATCAAATTGGCGGGAGTCCTTGGTGTTCTTTGAGCAGAGAGTGGTGACTGTCATTTGCCACTCTCTGCTTTACCCCTCCAGTGCTCCCTGGTGTACCCAGCTGCAGAGGGGGTGGGAGCTGCTGGCTCAGCCATGAGCTGATAGGCTGAGTGAGATGACCATTACCCTATAGAGGTACTCTTGATGAAAGCAAGAATTAGCCTTGCTGTCAAAAATTGAAATGATATGCCCCAGTCAAACAGTGGCTGAACAATTGGGCTTTGGATGTTGGTGGGGCCTTCACCCCATAACCTTAAAGAGGTACTCTTGATGAAAGCAAGTATTGGCCTTGCTGTCAAAAATGTAAATGACATGCCCTGGGCAAACTGTGGTGGACAAAATGGGCTTTGGGTGTTAGTGGTGCCTTCACACCTTAACTCTATAGAGGTACTCTTGATGAACGCAAGAATTGGCCTTGTCAAAATTGTCAAAAATGTAACTGAAATGCACCTGTCAAACAGCTGTGGAACATTTGGTTCTTGGGTGTTAATTGTGCCCATGAAACCTATACCAAAAAAATGTATTCCCAATAAAATCATCACCCACAAAGCTAGGTAGCCTAGACAGTTTTTCACAGATTCCACATCCCAAAAAAACTTACTCGGCAACATTGGCATCAGGGGCTTGATAGCTGCTGCTAATGCAGGAATGATTCATTTTGATAAATGTCAACGGAGTCTGAACAGACATGTTCTTTTATCTGTCACAAAACCTCTGGCAGCACTGAATGCCCATTTGGAAAGCATGCTGGATGCAGGGCAGCCCAGCAGCTCAATTGCATACTGAGCAAGTTCTGGCCAGTGGTCTATTCTCATGACCCAGTAACCTAGTGGATCGTCAACTGGAAATCTCACCATGTCTGTTTTCATCCCTAGATAATCTTCCACCATATGATGCAGACACTGCCGGTGGAATGTGGAAGCTGACTGCCCTGGGTGCCAAGAACTGAAATTTTTTTTAAATGCATCACTGAGGCGGCCCTCTTCTTTGCCACTTCTCTTTTGACCAAAAGAAGCCTCAAAACTAGCTTTTCCATGAGACTGTAACCTAGCAGAGTCTAGAAAGCAATGTATAAACACCTCTTTAAAGTGATTGTAAAGTCTTAGTTTTTTTTTAACAATAAAGTTTTGTTGAAATGTGAATACTGCAGATCAACATGAACAGTATTACATTACATTGTATAGCTCAAATTGTATCATAAGGTCAGGTATAATATCAATTGAATGAAACCACATGGGATCTATAAGATACATATCAATAAAGATTAGGAATCAAGTAATCAAAAGGAATCTCTGCAGATATTGTTATGTAGCAACATAGATATTACTGTCAACAAACTTAAACGTAGTAGTATAGATCCTTTGAGATCGTTATAGTACTATGCTCAACATTATACACAGTAATCCCATGAGATAGGATGGTATATGAGGTATGATAAGAAACAATAGAAGATGTGTAGAGGAAGAGAAAGGGGAAAGGAAAAGGAAAGGTGTCATCTCTGTATAATCAGAGCTATCAGATATTTTGGAAACAGAAAAATTTAGCAGTTTAGCAATTTCCAGCTGGTTGCATCCGCGTGGGAAGTTAAGTATATCTGGACTAGTTATGTAGCCAAGGCTAGGTAACCATCTGAAAAATTAAAACAGGAACCAAGGTGTCCATGTGTCATAAAATTGAGAGGTGAAGTCATGAACATTAGCAATCAACTTCTCCATCTCATAAATATTGTTTATTTTATGCAGCCAGTCTTTAACCGTCGGTACAGAGGTTGACTTCCAATGTAGGGGGGTAAGTACAGCAAGCAAGTGTTTGGTTAGGGAATGTTTGTATTTGTTGAGAGGTCTATGATTTATATGTAATAAGCAGCATTCAGGCGTTATTTGGAGTTTTGATCCAGTAATTTGGGATGTCAGATCCTTAATTTGTGTCCAGAATGATGTGATATGCAGGCAATCCCACCAGATATGTAGCATCGTACATTTGGAATGACCGCATCTCCAGCATTTATCTGACGATAGGGGGAACCAATGTTTTAGTTTGTCAGGTGTGGCATGCCAATGAGTTAGGACTTTGTAAGAGGTTTCTTGTGTCCTAGTGCTTAAAGAACATTTGTGGGCTAATATGCAGGTTTTTGACCATTGGAGGTCTGATATCTCAATATGTAATGCGTCTGCCCATCTTTCTTTGAATCTATTATTTTGTTGATCAACCTTGTGTTGTAGCCATGTACACATTAATGAAATGGTCCTGTCAGTTCTGTCACCTTTGAGGCAGAGTGATTCAAATGCTGTTAGGGATCAGTTTAATCTATTTATGTTCTTGTGTGTGGTAAGGTAACTACACATTTGCAGGTATGTCCTGTTAGGGAGCTCCCTAAGATTAAATTCCTTCATCAAAGCATCTTTGGTTTTAATGGTCCCTGCCTTGAAGCAGTGGGTGGCCAAAAGAGGTTTGGCTTGTGGTAGTGAAATAAAGTGGTTGCCTATGCAATGTATAAAGTCTAGATTATTCAACAATGGAGTTGTGGTCCCTATCAGTGGGTGATGTAAAAATGGTGTAGGGCGTATTGGTATGGGAATCCAGGGAGTTGTTTCAAGTGGAGAGGAGGCAAAGGATATTTCCAGTTCCACCCAATCATTTGTGTTTGCATGGCAATTCCAGTCCACTACTCTTGCTAAGTAGATTGCATGATAATATTGTTTAAAATTTGCAAGCCCTATACCTCCTTTAGCTTTGGACTTTGTCATGAGGCTGAGGCTAATTCGTATTTTTTTTGTGTGCCCAGATGAAACAGATTTGAATTGTCTTTAGTTTCTTAACCATTTGCCGACCGCCCGCCGCAGCATGACGGCGACAAGGTGGCTGGTTATCGTGAAACGCAGGCACCTGACGGCGGCCGCAATAACTAATATTGTGAGAGTGCACGCGCCGCTCACTGTGTTGGGGGGGCCAGGGAGCGGGTAGGGCGGACTCGATCTCCGCCGGCTACCCACGATGGCCCCCCCGCAGCGAGAGAACGGAGGTCCGTGTATGTAAACACGGATCTCCGTTCTCATAGAGGGGGAAGGGCGATGATCACAGCCTTCCTGTATATGGAAGCTGTGATCATCCCCTTTCCCCAGCCAGGGCAGCCCACATACAGTTAGAACACACCCAGGGAACACAGTTAACCCTTAGAGTGCCCCCTGCAGGTTAACCTCTTCACTGTCAATAGCATTTACACAGTAATCAGTGCATTTTTATAGCACTGATCGCTGTATAATTGCCAATGATCCCAAAAAAGTGTCAAAAGTGTCCGACATGTCCGCTGCAATATCGCAGTACCGCTAAAAATCGCAGATCGCCACCATTACTAGTAAAAAATAAAAACCCCAGAAATTAATTCTCACCATCGGTAAACGCGGCAACTTTTGCGCAAACCAATCAATAAATGCCGATTGCGATTTTTTTTACCAAAAATATGAGGAAGAATATAAATCGGCCAAAACCAATGAAAAAAATGTTTTTTTATTTTTTGGATTCGTATTTTAGCAAAAAAGTAAGAAATTTGTTTTTTTTTGCAAAATTGTTGCTCTTCTTTTGTTTATAGTGGCGATCACAAATGACGCAAAGGGGATCAAATACCATCAAAAGAAAGCTCTATTTGTGGGAAATAAAGGACGCAAATTTCGTTTGGGTACAACGCCGCACGACCGCACAATTGTCAGTTAAATCGACGCAGTGCCGAATCGCAAAAAGTGCTCTGGTCCTAAAGTGTGAAGTCCTTCCGAGGCTGAAGTGGTTAAAAAAATGTAGAGGGAATGGCTATTGGTAGAGCTTGCCTAGTACACAGTAATTGTGGTAAAACTGTCATTTTAATGATGGAAGCCCTTCCAAACCATAAAAAAATTCTTTGCCGTCCATAGTTTTAGATCTTTTTCTATTGTTGTTAGTGGGGGGGGGGGGATTGTGTTCAAATAGTTTAAGAGGGTGTTGGGCGGCACAGTGGTGTAGAGAATAGCACTTTTGCCTAGCAGAAAACGGGTCGCTGGTTCGAATCCCAACCATGCCACTACCTGCCTGGAGTTTGCATGTTCTCCCTGTGCCTGCATGGGGTTTCCTCTGGGTATTCCTGTTTCCTCCCATGCGGCAAAGACATGCTGGTAGGTTAACCACTTGCTTACTGGGCACTTAAAACCCCCTCCTGCCCAGACCAATTTTCAGTTGTCAGCGCTGTCACTATTTTAATGACAAATGCGCGGTCGTATATTGATTGGGTTGCGCAAAAGTTACAGCGCCTACAAACTATGGAATTTGGTTTATGGCATTTTTATTATTTATTTATTTTGGCGGCGATCTGCAATTTTTAATCGGGACTGCGATATTGTGGCGGACATGTCAGAACTTTTTTGACACTTTTTGAGACCAATGATATTTATACAGCAATCAGATCTAAAAATAGACACTGATTACTGTATAAATGTCATTGGCAGGGAAGGGGTTAACACTAAGGGGGCAGTGAAGGGGTTAAATGTGTTCCATGGGTGTGTTCTAACTTTGGGGGGGGTGGGGCTAACAGGGACATAACAGATCTAACTGATCCCGATCACAGGGATCAGTAGATCTGTCATGCCCCCTCGCAGAGCGGGTAACCACTGTGTTTAAATTGGCGGTTCCCCGTTCCAGCTCTCTGTGAGGAGATCGCAGGTCTCCGGCGGACAGCATGAGCGAAAGGGGAGGACGGCCTCCCGGCAAAGCAGATCCGTGCTGTAGCCGTCAATCAGCTATAGCGTGGATCTGATGCGGTTAATTAAATCCTGTCTAAATTGGCCCTAGTATATGTGTGCATGAATGTGAGTTAGGGACATTAGATTGTAAGCTCCTTGAGGGTAGGGACTGATATGAATGTACAATGTATATGTAAATCGCTGTGTAAATTGACGGCGCTATATAAGTACCTGAAATAAAATAAAATTTTTATGCCCAAATATTTTAGAGCCATGGATTCCCATTTGAAGGGACACGATTGTCTTATGTCAGCTAAGATATTGGTCTGGAGGGATATATTTAGTGCCTCAGATTTATTATAGTTTATCTTCATGTTGGAAACATACCCAAAGATTGAAAAGGCAGCTAGTATATTGGGTATATTTATGCGGGAGTGTGTGATAAAAAAGAGGAGGTCGTCAGCATATGCGGCAGACTTATACTCCTTGCCTCCAATTTTTATACCATCAATGGATAGGTTAAGGTTGATAGTACGTATAAACGGCTCCAGAGTGGAGATGAATAGTAATAGCCCTGTCAGGTACAGTTATATATTGAGACCGTTTCAGTGCACCATTGATTTTGATTTTTGCTAAGGGATTTTGGTACAGGGAGGAAATCCAGGTCCACATATGAGTGCCCAACCCCACATGTTCACAAGTAGCGAAGATGTAGTCCCAAGCTACCCTATTGAAGGCCTTCTCTGCATCCGTAGATAGGAGAAGGCCCTCTATCTTGTCCCTATGCATTTTATGGATCAGACTCACCGCCTTAATCACGTTGTTCCTCGCCTCCCGACCAGGCATGAAGCCCACTTGTTCTTGGCCAATGATCCTGGAAAGTAGTAGTCTAAGACGATTTGCTAAGATTTTTGCTAGTAGCTTCAAATTGACATTCAGGAGAGAAATCGGTCTGTAGCTTGAGCACTCTGTGATATCTTTATTGGGTTTAGGGAGGACAGTGATGTGCGCCAAGGTGAATGAGCCTGGTATGTCTTGGGGTTTACGAAGAGAGTTAAAGGTTTTCAAAAGAAGAGTTTTTAGTAAGTGTGCAAAAGTTTTATACAACTAGGCTGTATACCTGTCAGGTCCTGGACTTTTGCCCGATTTCATAGTTTTGATGGCTTCTAATAATTCCTCTTCTTTAATAGGTTGTTCTAAATCCTTATTTTCTGTATGATTTAATGTGGGAATTTTACTTTGAATTAGATATTCTTTTAGTATGGATTCTCTGTTGCCTTGTGGCCTAGCAGGTTTGTGTTGTGCGGGGAGGTTGTAAAACTCATGAAATTGGTTTGCAATGTGTTTTGTTATACTTTCCAGTTTACCCGCTTTGTTCCTAATCCCATGAATATTGGAACTTAATTGGGCATCCTTAGGTGCTCTTGCTAAAAAATTGCCTGGTTTATCTCAATGCTAGTAGTGCACTCCTTTTTGGAGAAATAGGAAGTGTTTCCAAAAACTCTTTGAGTGTTGTGTTTCTGCTTCCCTCTCCCGTTTACATTTCTCTCCCCATTTGATAAATTCACCTCGTATTGTGCATTTAGGTGATTTCCACTCTGCAATTGGGGTTACATCTTCTGAGGTGTTGGTGGAGAAATAATGTGATATTTCTTTGGTGACGTGTTGATGGATTTCTGGGTCGGTAAGCAGGGAGGGGTTTAGACACCAATTAAATACCTTCTATGTTTGATGTATAGGTGGTATTAGGGGCATCAAAATAGGTGCATGAACCGAAATTGATTGATTTCCGATATAGGGTTAATTTAAATTCACAAGGTCCCATTGTGTCATGAAAATGTAGTCTATACAAGAATATTTGTCATGGTGGATAGTAGAGTAATATGTATAATCCCTATCTTCCGGATGTAATGTTCTCCACACGTCTACTAATGTCAGAGATCGCAGCAGTTCCTTGAGCATCTGTATTATGCTGTATTTGATACTCGAGTGTCTATTTGAGGTGTCCAGCAATGGATTTAATGGCACAGTCAAGTCCCCTTCACGAATGATACATCCTGAAGTGAACCACTTCAGTTCATCTATGATGTGATTACAAAAGGTGATTTGGGAAGAGTTTGGGAAGTACACAATAGCCAGTGTAATTGGCCTGCACGCTAAAGTACCTTTGAGGAACAAGTATCTGCCCTCTGGGTCAGTCAATTGATGTTGGAGGAAGAATGTGGCCTCTTTAATCACTAGAATGAACACTCCCCTGGATTTGGACGTCTGGTTTGTAGCATGGTAGGCTTTAGTGAAAAATGTGTCTCGTAAGTTAGGAGTGTGTTGTGTGCGGAAATGAGTTTCCTGAAGGAAAACTGGTTGAGGTTTAGTTTTTTAAGTTCTCGTGAGATTCCCTTCTCAGGGTTATTCAAACCTCGACAATTGAAGGAGATCACCGTAGGACCTCTCCCAAGGGCCGAGAATGTCATAGCCAAGCTGTGTGTGGGTAGAATAGATGTCGACTCCAGTAAAAAAAAAACAGGAGAACCATTAAACTAACAGCCAATGGTATTATACAGCTGGTAAATATGCCCTAGTTAAATATTGATATAATCTGAAGATTGGTATCAGAACCTTATGATGTCTAACACCGAAGGTTAAAACAAAAATGTAGTTTCAATAGAGTATATAACACTTTATGGAGTGGTTTATAACTACTTCCTGTCGGGTGCGTGGGAGGAGTTATAGAGGTCATCCGCACGTTGGGTGTAAATAAACTTGTGAGAACTACTATATAAAGGTTTGAACCCATAACCTTCCTTGTAAAATCAAAACAGAGATGTCTATGAAAAATAGATCTCCCTTTTGGTGGCTAAAAGGAGAAAAGGGCAGGATGTATGCTTAATAGTTATGCTAACCTTGAAAACAGTACAGACCCAATGGGTATGTCTGGTACTGATTCCAGTACTGTCAGAGTGTAAATTTACCAGGTGTGGCTATTGTCCCAAAGGGGGAGTGTGAGCTTACAGATGGCCCTCTAGTAAATGGTCATTCTTTTGAGTGGTGGTATGACCCGGCAGTAAAGATTGGTAAGTAGTGAATGACAAGGACGGTATAAATCAGAGAAAATATTTGTGGTATATAAAATGATTGACCCCGGGGGGGGAGTGGCCGGCGTTGACAGAGATGGACGCCTGAACACTGAGCTCTGTTCAGCCGGAGACTCCCAGCAACTTTGGAGCACACACCTGCACTGGAGTTCCCCTCAAAAACACCCCAGAGGGGTCCCACCACTGACTACCACACTTGGGTAGAACCTGGGGAGTGATGCCGCACAGCCGTGAAGGGAACCCTCCACAGCAAGGCTGTGGCTCGCCGGTTCTAATCTGCTGCCATCCGGGCTCCGTGGGGCCAGGTGAGCACTCAAATCACAACACACAACATCCCCACTCCTGCCTCCCTCTGCCGAGCTACATATTGGCCAGATTCTGAAGAGCCAAGCGGCGGAGCGGCCAAACGTTCGCTGCCTCACAGCGACAGCGGCCGCCAGCTTGCAGCATAACCGCAGCGGCGGGCTGCATCCAAGAACACTTAAAAAACCACTGCCATCAATCCCCACAAGAGAGGTACTGCGATACTCATCTCAACAGCAATGGCAGTCTGGATAACGCCGCACTGAGCCCCGATCCTCCCGGTCCGCCCCCCATCTTGGCTCTCTGCACAGGGCTGCTTGCAGCCCCAGTGACACTGCCTTGGCGCTGAGGACAATCTGGGTCACCACCTGTACTACTGGGGGGCCACACAGAGGAACCAGCTGCTGCACTTTCCCAAGGGGATCCTCGGAGTCCTTACTAATTGAGGCCCCAGTCTCGGCCTACCAAGCACAGCACTGTAGCAGCAGCCAGCCGCCATACAAACAACCCAGGGCTGCACAGAGAAGGCCTTAGAGAACTATAACGATATTCTCCACGATAATAGAGCATAAACATTAATCTTAGGAATGGAGGCAGCTCCATTAGTGCAATAGTAAAGCACAGCGCTCACAGCTTAACCTCCCTGCTAACACACACAATAGCAGCATCGGAGGCCCCATCATCCTCCTGTACTTGAACCAGTATACCACAGACGTTACAAGCTGCCTCAAACCTCACAATTTCACAGTGGTCTGAATACTAACACTTATTGCCTGACTCTGGCTGGAAGTTTGGGGAGTCCCTTCTGCTCGAGGCCCTGGTCTTGGCATACCTGATTTCAAGACCCGGCTCCTCCCGCTATCTCCCGGGAAGAGACAACAAGCGAAGCCCATTGGGCAGGGGCATGCCCAAAGCTAACCACGGCAAAAAAGGATCATACACACATATCACAGACTTCTTTCCTGCAGAAGACATGCTGCAGTCCCCACAGGAACTGAGTGCGGCCCGCCTCCCTTACCATCTACACCACCTGATGGATCACATTCATCCATCACCCTACCAGAAGAGATGGATAGCTCAGAGCACAGTACCCAGCTCTCCCAGGTATCCCCCTCTGATTGTAGAAAAAGAGCAGTGCAGTCTCCAGCTCCCTCGCCCTCCAAGGTCCCACTCTACAAGAAACAACATTGGGATGCAGGGCAGGATAGTTCAGGCTCCCATGACTCACTAGCAGATCTTCCCACCAGCAACCAACCAGCATCGGAACACACGTTGAAAATGATGTTCCTCTCACTACAAAATTATCTAAGAAACTGTGATCGTCCTTAATGCTACAATCCAGAGTTGACCAAGTAGAAACCCGTACTGAGGCTCTTGAAAGACAAGCCACAGAGAAAGCATCCAGGCTGATGGAGGCGTCAGATGCGTTCCACCAACATGCGGATGACATTCATTACCTACAAGCGAAAGTGGCTGACCTTGAAGATCGTTCCAGGATGAACAACATAAAATTCAGAGGTATACCTGAATCTGTCAAACCTGCAGAACTTTCAATATACATAATATAAAGAAGGCATAAAGAGACTGTTAAATTGGGGCATCATTTCATCACCACCCCCACAAATGGACCAGCGGGGATCTTAACAGGCCTCCCGTGGCCGACCATCCTCCTATCGACCCCCAGGTCACGATCAGCATCAATTTTGAACCTAACAACTCCCAACAGACCCAAGCCTGTCTTCACATTCCACATACTCGGCACCCTAAGGAGCAACTGAGTCTCAGCTGAGTAACCTTCATTCGTTGTTGTTTCTGTCATATTCTGTATCTCTTTTGAACCCCCAGGTTATAGAAAAAGTGCTACGCACTTTCTGTTACACGTATTCTACTATTCAGGTTAGCTACGATTGACAATATTTACTACTTAAATTGTTTTGTTTTTTTCCTCTTTTTCTTTGGTTCCACAATCCAACTGAATTTTGGTTTAGCAATTACCGTTAAGTGCTTCATACTACCTGTTTTTCATCGTTACATATTTTAACTCGCAGAGTGGCAGGTGCCTTCTTTTTCATCCTTTCCTAAAGTCTTCTGTTGAACCAAACACTCTAGGCCATGGCTATTAACATCACATCCCTAAACACTAAAGACCTCAATTCACCCTTCAAGCGACAACTAATGTGGATAGAGGCATTAAGCAGCAAGGCTGATATTATTTGTGCCCAAGAGACACATTTTGCGGCTTCCAAACCGCCCACTTGTACTCATAAGCAATTCCTACAGTGCTTTAGATCAAACGCACCTAAGAAAAAAGCAGGAGTATTAATAGCCATACGCTCCACAATTGCCTTTAAATTAGTATACTCTGAGATTGATCCCCAAGGTAGATATATTATCTTACATGCCACCTTTAATGACCGATTACTGACCCTGGTAAATCTTTATACCCTCAACACCTGTCAAGCACAGTTCTATCAGCTAGTTGCAGAAAAGCTAGCTCCCTTCAGACAACATCTCCTCATCATATGTGGGGATTTTAATCACATAGTTGATGCGGCCATGGACTCTTCCAATCCCTCTAGGGAAAAGTCCACTGCCTTGTCCTACTTTCTCTCAACAGAAGATCTTTATGATGCATGGAGATGCCTTCATGATACTGAAAAGGACTTCACCTTCTATTCTCACACTCATAACGCCTACTCTAGGATCGATATGTTTCTGGTAGACAAAATCACCCTGCATTCCATCCAGGACGCGAAAATTGGTAACATTACATTGTCTGACCATGCCCCAATTTCAATCAAAGTCTTTCCTACAGACCACACGACAGTGGGCAAACGGTGGAAATGCAATACCTCCTTGTTGACTAACCCAAAATACCAGAAGCATATTGAATCCACCATTACAGAATTTTTTCGACTTAATGCAAACTCTGTGACATGTCCTTTTACCTGTTGGAATGCCCATAAAGCAGTTTTAAGAGATCTCCTTATGAAATTTCCAGCCCGGGAGAAGAAAAACCGTAATGCTACCACCTTCAAACTGCTGGACCAGATCAACACTCTTGAAAAAGCACACAAAGCAAATCCAAGCTCAACTTTGGGGAATGATCTGAGGTCACTGAGAAGGACGCAGAGTGAACACCTTCACTCAAACTTCGACCTAACCCTTAAAAAACTATGATTAAATTTCTACGGCCATCATAATAAGCCAGGGGCATGCCTTGCAAAACAACTTAAAAAACATTTAGTGCAAGCAAAAATTCCCTTCTCTCCCAAAATAAAGCTTGCCTTTCTAATCCTAATGACATAGCCGACCGCTTCAGCCAATTTTACGCTCAACTGTATAACTTAACCGAGTCAGGCGTGGCTGCAGCTCCTACTCCGCATGATATATCATGCCTCCTTGATCACCTAAAATTACCATCCCTCTCCCATGAACAACTACAAAACATTTCCACTTCCTTTACCAACTCTGAACTCAAAAAGGCAATCATTTCCTTACCACTACACAAAGCACCAGGGCCAGATGGCTTTAGTAATGAATACTATAAACATTTTGCACACACGCTCAAACCATTTCTACTACAAGCATTTAACTATACTTTACAGACGGGTAAGATCCCGGAAGAATCACCACTATTCCCAAACCTGGAAAACTAACAGAAGACCCGGCCAATTACAGGCCGATCTCGCTATTAAATACAGACACATAACTCTATGCCAAACTCCTAGCAGCCCGCCTGTCCTTTGTGATATCCCAACTTGTTCATCCAGACCAAGTGGGCTTTATGAATGTTAGACAGGCTTCAGATGGCACAAGGAGCTAAATCAGCCTGCTCCAATGGGTGGAGCACAGTCGAGCACCTTCTCTGTTCATCTCGCTTCATGTGGAGAAGGCATTCGACAGAGTCGACTGGAACTCCTTAAAAGCAGTACTTCTAAAATTGGGCATTTCGGGTCCCCTTCTAGAAGCCATTATGACTCAGCCCCAAATGCTAGAGTGGTTAACTCAGGGATTTTCTCAGAGTCTTTCAAAATATCTAATGGCAGGGCTGCCCTCTGTCTCCATTCATTTTCTCTCTAATTATGGAACCTTTAGTGATAGCCATATGCTCAAATAACTCTATTCAAGGTGTATCTATCAACACATGCGAGCACAAAATCGGTCTTTATGCAGAAGACGTGATCATTTCCATAACAGAAAATCAGCTTTCGCTCCCACATCTCCATCACACCTTAGACCTCTTTAGTAAGACATCCCTATACAAAAAAAACTATTCTAAATCGGCCATGATTGGAATCAATTTGGAAAATCAAGTCAAAAGTAGCATTGCCAAAATCACATCCTTCTCCTGGGCTCCAAACTCAACACTTCCCTATCTCGGGATTTCTCTGACCTCGTCCTCCCCACATTTGCTCATGCAAAATTTTGCTAAACTATTGAACAAGTTACATAAGATGACACAAAACTTGAAAAATGTACAAACTTCCTGGGCAGGACGCATAGGACTATCAAAAATGTATTTGCTACCACATATACTCTCTTGCCAACTCTAACTATACCCTTCTTATGCTCTCATCTCGATAAATTGCAAGCAATTGTGTCATCATTCATCTGGAACAATAAGCATCCAAGGATTAAAAGATCTACTCTGTGCTCACCAACTGCTACGGGAGGAATGGGTGCACCTAACATCAGTGCTTACTATAAAGCAACTATACTTGAACAAGCAAAAAGCTGGTGGGCTCCAGCCACGCAATTTACATGGCTGCAAATTGAGAAATCAGCATTAGTATGGGGTCCTAAGCAAACACTCTCTGCACTATTGCTACAGAACCAGAAGCAACATAACTTCTTGTACACTGTAAATGCCACAACTAGAACATGGCACTCGCTCTTGCAATTTTTGGGTGGGATATCTCATGAAGTCCTAAAAGATCTATCCTTACCATCTTTACAACCCATTATCCCAGACATTTCCCTTTCCAACTGGTCTCAAGCTGGAGTTACCTCATTAGTTCACCTATATGATTAAACTGTGCTTCTTTCCTTCCAACAGCTGAGGAATAAATCCCAGATCCCAGCCAAGTATCTTTTCAAATATTTCAGAGTCCGCTCCATTCTCTCCAAATTGTCCTGCTCAAGTAACCCCCTTGTGGGGCACGCCATACGTTTCTATCTCAATGCTAAGTCCACAAAGAAGGGCATATCCTACTTCTACAATCTGTTGACTAACATTCCCGTCGACAAAAACCCTGCAACATCCTAAAATGGGAAAACCAGCTCCACCGCACGTATACTCTCCAACAATGGTTTCACACTCTACAATCTCCTCTGAAATTCTCCATGTCTTACCCATTGGGAAGGAGTACAAAAAATGATTTCATAACTGGTATCTTACCCCAGAGAAACTCGCCAACATCTACTCCACGGCCCACTGCTGGAGAACCTGCGGTCTGAACGGAACCACTATGCACATCTGGTGGTCTTGCTCCAAACTGACCTCCTTATGGCATGATGTTACCAAATTCTTATCAGATCTCTTACGCAAACCTGCAACCCTCTCTCCTCAACTCATACGGTTAATGTTAATAATGTTTGGGTTGGACCTTGACTCCTGGCTAGTGTTGAGCGAACCAGGACTGTAACGTTCGGGTCCGTACCGAACTTTCGGGTGTCTGGGACCCGAACACGGACATTTCAAAAAACGTTCGGGTTCGGGTCCGGGGTTCTGGTATTTTACTCCACGTGTTGAGAAGCTGCAGGGCAGCCAATCAACAAGCGTTTCACTGGTTTGCCCTTAGAAGCCATCACAGCCATGCCTACTAATGGCATGGCTGTGATTGGCCAGTACATCATGTGACCCAGCCTCAATATAAGCTGGAGTCACTTGATGCTGCAGTCACATGCTTTTGGGTTAGCTGTAGGGAGAGGGAGCTGACGGCGTCAGGGAGAGATTAGAGACATTTTAACAACATCTGATCCTGCATCCTGAGATAGATTACTGCTGTTGTGCTGTTGCTCTGAGGACAGATAGCAGAAATTTGAGATTTCACATACCGCTGCTTTGAGTTGCAGATCAAACTCTGCATAAAACAATGATCGCCACGATCATGCACAACGATCAGATTGTTGGACTAATTTGAGATTTCAAATACCGCTGCTTTGAGTTGCAGATCAAACTCTGCATAAAACAATGATCGCTACGATCGTGCTCAACGATCAGATTGCTGGAGGAATTTGAGATTTTAAATACTGCTGCTTAGAGTTGCAGATTGCGGATTAAACTCTGCCTAACACAACTATCGTTAAGATCGTACACAACAATCAGATTGTTGGAATAATTTGAGATATCACATACTGCTGCTTTGAGTGACACATTGCAGATCAAACCCTGCCTAACACAACGATCGTTACGTTTGTACACAACGATCAGATTGTGGGATCGTACA
>BLSH010396352.1:0-12679 GCA_018402905.1 Glandirana rugosa
TCCGTGCGATCGTTCGGGTTCCGTCCGGACCCGGACCCGGACTTTGTCACGAAGTTCGGACGGACCAGCAGAACCCGAACTTCCAGGTGTTCGCTCAACTCTAGTTATGTGACATTTAGGTCAATTTGGGAATGTTACATGACCGCCTTAGAAAGTTCTAGAGTGTCACATGACCGGCGGGAACTTTCTAGAAAAAAGAGGGCTCAGTATATAAAGCACCTTCCCGCTCAATTTTGCGCCAGTCAGTCAGAGTGCAGCAGCGAGCTCCCACCCCCCCCACCCCTCTTCGTTGCAGGCACTTTATGTGCTATGTCACCCTTTAGATTTGAAGGGGGGACTTGTGTTTACTGATATTTTGTATTGCTCGAGTCCTCTTAAGACTGAGCTGTTTGTGATTATTATTTTCAAGTGGAAACATTTTATGAATTAATAAAATTGATGAAACCAATGTTATGTTAATTACATTACACCAATAAATGTGCCGCGGCCAATTGAATGCCAAATAAATAGTTGTTGGAGTATATTTATTTAGTCAAGGTTTATTGGTTGGTATTCGGGGAAGGGATGGTGCGGTCTACATTCCCATGGCATATGTAATATAAAAGTGCATGCAGGGCACTGGACAAAGCACTAGGGACAAAAGGGATGTGAAATGATTTGATACAGTAATGTAATCTTACTGATTACAGCGTAATGTATGTTTTATGTGTGTTTCACTTTTTGAATTTGCCTCCGTGCTCCACCCCCATGTGACACGACGCTCAAAGAGAACGGAGCCCGAAACCAAGAGGCATCGAGCGAAGATTCCGCCGGAGGACACAGCGGGGGGACATCGCAGGATCCAGGGGACAAGGTAAGTAACTTTGCCTGGATCCTGCGATGTGATCCCGAGTGTGGCTCGGGGTTACTGCTTTTTGGTAATGAAAATTAACCCCGAGCCACACTCGGGATAACTGCTAAGGAACTTGTTTTGTCCAAATGTGTTTTTTCTTTTTTAAACAAGATACAAATCAATACAATTTTACTTCACCTTTCTTGCTCTTGTGTTAATGTAAACAGGTAAAAGAAATATTCATTGACAATTTGGGATAGATTCCTGGCTGTGAAGAAATTTGCTTTGATTGATGCTGGGTAGAGTTGATCGAACAGCTGGAAGTTCGGGTTCTGCTGGTTCGTCCGAACTTCAGGAAAAAGTCAGAGTTCGGGAGCAAACTTGACCCAAAATTTATCCCGGACCCCGAACCCCATTGAAATCAATGGTGACCCAAACTTTTAGGCACAAAAATGGCTGTAACAAAGTCCTGGCAAGTCCTAGAGGTCTGCAAAAGGAAGGAAATGGGGGTAAGGGTCGGACAAGTGCCCTACAAAGAAATGGGGATGGGGAAATAACTTAAAATATTTTTTAAGCTAAAATCAAATAAAAAAATAAAAAATGGAGGTGGAGTTGGAGGTTGAGGAGGCGGTGGAAGTGGCGGTGGAGGAGGAGGAGGTAGCCAACACTGTTTTTTTAAATTTTTGTGCAAGAAATGCACCGCTGGCCGCAAATGTAGTTTTTAGAATTTTTTTTTTTTTTTTAAACCAGCAATGTAGACATTTTTTTATTTTTGTGCAAGAAATGCACAGCTGGCCGCAAATGTAGTTTTTAGAATATATATTTTTTTTTAAACCAGCAATGTAGACATTTTTTTTATTTTCGTGCAAGAAATGGACCGTTGGCCGCAAATGTAGTTTTTGGATTTTTTTTTTTTTAAACCAGCAATGTAGACATTTTTTTTATATTTGTGCAAGAAATGCACCGTTGGCCACAAATGTAGTTTTTGGAATATTTTTTTTTTTAACCAGTAATGTAGATGCACTTTTTAATTTTGTGCAAGAAACAATAATCTGTCCCTTAAAGCAACAGCTGGAACCTTTCCCTATACAACTTGGAGATGATTTTAGAACAATAACCTGTCCCTCTAAGCAACAGCTGGAACCTTTCCCTATAGAACTTGGAGATGATTTTAGAACAATATTCTGTCCCTTAAAGCAACAGCTGGAACCTTTCCCTATAGAACTTGGAGATGGTTTTAGAACAATAATCTGTCCCTTAAAGCAACAGCTGGAACCTTTCCCTAAAGAACTTGGAGATGATTTTAGAACAATAATCTGTCCCTCTAAGCAGTAGACTCTACCTAGTCCAGTCAGATCGTTCTGTGCAGCAGGGTGAGGTCTGCAATCTGTCCCTCAAAGCAGCAGTACTAGTAATCTCTACCTAGTCCACAATCAGATCGTTCAGTAATGCAGGATGAGATGTTATATAATATCTGCAATCTGTCCCTCACAGAGCCAGCAGCATCCTCTCCCTAAACTAGCCTGAGAGCATATGACATGCAGCATGGTGACTCCAGCCCCATATAGAGGCTGGGTCACATGATGCACTGGCCAATCACAGCCATGCCATTAGTAGGCATGGCTGCAATGGCTTCTAAGGGCAAACCAGTGAAACACTTTTTGATTGGCTGCCCTTGGCAGCTATTCAACACATGGAATAAAATACCAGAACCCCGAACCCAAACTTTTTTTGAAAAGTCCGGGTTCGGGTCCGGGTCCCGGACACCCCAAAGTTCAGTACGGGATCGCTCCACTCTAATACTGGGGTTTCTATGAGCGGTCTAGCCTTTGAATCTGACATACTGTATATACAGCTGTCTGGTAGAGACACTAAGCAGTTGCCTTACACATTTTGCTTGATGATGATTAGTACATGAAAAATAACACCCCTAGGTGCTTGTTGAACAAGACTACCCCACATTGCAATCAATAAATATGTGATAAAGACTGACATCTTTTAAAGCAAAGACAGTATGCAGCCCAAAGTTGTATCCCAACTAGAGTTGAGGGAACCCAGACTGTAAAGTTCGGGTCCGTACCGGACTTTGGGGTGACCGTGCCCCAAACCCGGACATTTAAAAAAAAGTCCGGGTTCGGGTTCGGTATTCGGGTATTTTTCGCGCCTTTTCTATAGCTGCAGGGCAGCCAATCAACAAACGTTTTACTCGTTTAACCTTAGAAGCCATCACAGCCATGCCTACTAATGGCATGGCTGTGATTGGCCAGTGCATCATGTGACCCAGACTATTTTTGGCGGCTGTTGAATAGCTGCAGGGCAGCCAATCAACAAGCGATTCACTCATTTGCCCTTAGAAGCTATCACAGCCATGCCTACTAATGGCATGGCTGTGATAGGCTAGTGCATCATGTGACCCAGCCTCTATATGAGCTGGAGTCACGTATGCCGCGTGTCACATTGTTTCACGCTAGTGTGGGGAGAGCATGCTGCCGCAGCTGTGAGGGATTGATTACCGATCTAATATGATCTCATTATGCATTACAGAGAGATTCCTGGCGGTGCTGTGAGGGGAAAGCTTAGCTTTCTAAAACAATCTGGATCTGGACTAGGTAGAGTTTAATAGTGCTGTGAGGAATAGATTACCGATCTAATATCATCTCATCCTATATTACAGACAGGTTCCTGGAGGTGCTGTGAGGGGAAAGATTAGCATTCTAAAACGATCTGATACTGGACTAGGTAGAGTTTACTAGTGCTGTGAGGGATAGATCACTGATCTAATATCATCTCATCCTCCATTACAGACAGGTTCCTGGTGGTGCAGTGAGGGGAAAGCTTAGAGTTCTAAAACCATCTGATACTGGACTAGGTACAGTTACCTGGTGCTGTGAGGGAGAGATTAAGGATCTAATATCATCTCATCCTGCATCCTGGCGGTGTTGTGAGGGGAAAACTTAGCATTCTAAAAACATCTGATACTGGACTAGGTACAGTTTACTGGTGCTGTGAGGAACAGATTATTGTTCTAAAATCATCTCCTAGTGCTATAAGGAGAGGTTCCTGCTGGTGCGGTGAGGAACAGATTATTGTTCTAAAATCATCTCCTACTACTATAGGGAGAGGTTCCTGCTGGTGCTGTGAGGGATAGATTATTGTTCTAAAATCATCTCCTACTGCTATAGGGAGAGGTTCCTGCTGCTCCTGTGAGAGACAGATTATTGTTCTAAAATCATCTCCTAGTGCTATAGGAAGAGGTTCCTGTTGCTCCTGTGAAGGATAGATTATTGTTCTAAAATAATCTCCTAGTGCTATAGGGAGAGGTTCCTGCTGCTACTGTGAGGGACAGATTATTGTTCTAAAATCATCACATACTGCTAGAGGGAGAGGCTCCTGCTGGTGCTGTAAAGGACAGATTATTGTTCTAAAATCATCTCCTACTGCTATAGGGAGAGGTTCCTGCTGGTGCTGTGAGGGACAGATTATTGTTCTAAAATCATCTCCTACTGCTATAGGGATAGGTTTCAGCTGGTGCTGTGAGGGACAGATTATTGTTCGAAAATCAACCCCTACTGCTATAGGGAGAGGTTCCTGCTGCTGCTGTGAGGGACAGATTATTGTTCTAAAATCATCTAATAGTGCTAAAGGGAGAGGTTCGTGCTGCTCCTGTGAGGGACAGATTATTGTTCTAAAATCATCTCCTACTGCTATAGGGAGAGGTTCCTGCTGGTGCCATGAGGAACAGATTACTTTTCTAAAATCCTATCCTACTGCTACAGGGAGAGGTTCCTGCTGGTGCTGTGAAGGACATATTATTGTTCAAAAATCAACTCCTACTGCTATAGGGAGAGGTTGCTGCTGCTCCTGTGAGGGACAGATTATTGTTCTAAAATCATCTCCTACTGCTATAGGGAGAGGTTCATGCTGGTGCTGTGAGGGACAAATTATTGTTCTAAAAACATCTCCTACTGCTATAGGGAGAGGTTCCTACTGCTCCAGTGAGGGATAGATTATTGTTCTAAAATTATCTCCTAAAGCTATAGGGAGAGGTTCCTGTTGGTGCTGTGAGGGACAGATTATTGCTCTAAAATTATCCCATACTGCTATAGGGAGAGGCTCCTGCTGCTTCTGTGAGGGACAGATTATTGTTCTAAAATAATCTCCTATTGCTATAGAGAGAGGTTCCTGCTGCTATTGTGAGGGCCAGATTATTGTACTAAAATCATCTCCTACTGCTATAGGGAGAGGCTCCTGCTGCTCCTGTGAGGGACAGATTATTGTTCTAAAATCATTTCCTACTGCTATAGGAGAAGTTCCTGCTGCTCCTGTGAGGGACAGATTATTGTTCTAAAATCATATCCTACTACTATAGGGAGAGGCTCCTGCTGCTCCTGTGAGGGACAGATTATTGTTCTAAACTCTTCTCCTACTGCTATAGGGAGAGGTTCCTGCTGCTACTGTGAGGGACAGATTATTGTTCTAAAATCATCACATACTGCTAGAGGGAGAGGCTCCTTCTGGTGTTGTGAGGGACAGATTATTGTTCTAAAATCATCTTTTACTGCTTTAGGGAGAGGTTCCTGCTGGTGCTGTGAGGGACAGATTATTGTTCTAAAATCATCTCCTAGTGCTATAGGGAGAGGTTCCTGCTGGTGCTGTGAGGGCCAGATTATTGTTCTAAAATCATATCCTACTGCTTTAGAGAGAGGTTCCTGCTGGTGCTGTGAGGTTCCTGCTGCTCCTGTAAGGGACAGATTATTGTTCTAAAATCTTCTCATACTGCTAGAGGGAGAGGATCCTGCTGGTGCTGTGAAGGACAGATTATTGTTCTAAAATCATCTCCTACTGCTATAAGGAGAGGTTCCTGCTGCTCCTGTGAGGGACAAATTATTGTTCTAAAATAATCACATACTGCTAGAGGGAAAGGTTCCTGCTGTTGCTGAGAGGGACAGAATATTGTTCTAAAATCATCTCCTAGTGCTATAGGAAGAGGTTCCTGCTGGTGCTGTGAGGGACAGATTGTTTTTCTAAAATCCTATCCTACTGCTATAGGGAGAGGTTCCTGCCGCTCCTGTGAGGGACAGATTATTGTTCTAAAATCATCTCCTACTGCTATAGGGAGAGGTTCCTGATGCTCCTGTGAGGGACAGATTATTGTTCTAAAATCATCTCCAAATGCTATAAGGAGAGGTTCCTGCTGGTGCTGTGAGGGACAGATTATTGCTCTAAAATTATCTCATACTGCTATAGGGAGATGCTCATGCTGCTTCTGTGAGGGACAGATTATTGTTCTAAAATATTCTCTTACTGCTATAGGGAGAGGTTCCTGATGCTCCTGTGAGGGACAGATTATTGTTCTAAAATCATCTCCTACTGCTATAGGGAGAGGCTCCTGCTGCTCCTGTGAAGGACAGATTATTGTTCTAAAATCATTTCCTAATGCTATAGAGAGAGGTTCCTGCTGTTCCTGTGAGGGACAGATTATTGTTCTCAAATCATCTCCTAGTGCTTTAGGGAGAGGTTCCTGCTGCTACTGTGAGGGACAGATTATTGTTCTAAAATCATCACATACTGTTAGAGGGAGAAGCTCCTGCTGGTGCTGTGAGGGACAGATTATTGTTCTAAAATCATCTCCTACTGCTATAGGGAGAGGTTCCTGCTGGTGCTTAGAGGGACAGATTATTTTTCTAAAATCAACTCCTACTGCTATAGGGAGAGGCTCCTGCTGCTCCTGTGAAGGACAGATTATTGTTCTAAAATAATTTCCTACTGCTATAGGGAGAGGTTCCTGCTGTTCTTGTGAGGGCCAGATTATTGTTCTAAAATCATCTCCTACTGCTATAGGGAGAGGTTCCTGCTGGTGCTGTGGGGGACAGATTATTGCTCTAAAATTATCTCATACTGCTATAGGGAGATGCTCAAGCTGCTCCTGTGAGGGACAGATTATTGTTCTAAAATATTCTCTTACTGCTATAGGGAGAGGTTCCTGATGCTCCTGTGAGGGACAGATTATTGTTCTAAAATCATCTCCTACTGCTATAGGGAGAGGTTCCTGCTGGTGCTGTGGGGGACAGATTATTGCTCTAAAATTATCTCATACTGCTATAGGGAGATGCTCATGCTGCTCCTGTGAGGGACAGATTATTGTTCTAAAATATTCTCTTACTGCTATAGGGAGAGGTTCCTGATGCTCCTGTGAGGGACAGATTATTGTTCTAAAATCATCTCCTACTGCTATAGGGAGAGGCTCCTGCTGCTCCTGTGAAGGACAGATTATTGTTCTAAAATCACTTCCTACTGCTATAGGGAGAGGTTCCTGCTGGTGCTTAGAGGGACAGATTATTGTTCTAAAATAAACTCCTACTGCTGTAGGGAGAGGCTCCTGCTGCTCCTGTGAAGGACAGATTATTGTTCTCAAATCATCTCCTAGTGCTATAGGGAGAGGTTCCTGCTGCTACTGTGAGTGACGGATTATTGTTCTAAAATCATCACATGCTGCTAGAGGGAGAAGCTCCTGCTGGTGCTGTGAGGGACAGATTATTGTTCTAAAATCATCTCCTACTGCTATAGGGAGAGGTTCCTGCTGGTACTTAGAGGGACAGATTTTTGTTCTAAAATCAACTCCTACTGCTATAGGGAGATGTCCCTGCTGCTCCTGTGAGGGTCAGATTATTGCTCTAAAACCATCTTATACTGCTCTAGTGAGAGGTTCCTGTTGGTGCTGTGAGGGGCAGATTATTGTTCTAAAATCATCTCCTTCTGCTATAGGGAGAGGTTCCTGATGCTTCTGTGAGGGACAGATTATTGTTCTAAAATCATCTCCAAATGCTATAGGGAGAGGTTCCTGCTGGTACTTAGAGGGACAGATTTTTGTTCTAAAATCTTCTCCTACTGCTATAGGGAGAGGTTCCTGCTGCTCCTGTGAGGGACAGATTATTGTTCTAAAATCATCTCCTACTGCTATAGGGAGAGGTTCATGCTGGTGCTGTGAGGGACACATTATTGTTCTAAAATCATCTCCTACTGCTATAGGGAGAGGTTCCTGATGCTCCTGTGAGGGACAGATTATTGTTCTAAAATCATCTCCAAATGCTATAGGGAGAGGTTCCTGCTGGTGCTGTGAGGGACAGATTATTGCTCTAAAATTATCTCATACTGCTATAGGGAGAGGCTCCTGCTGCTCCTGTGAGGGACAGATTATTGTTCTAAAATCTTCTAGTAATGCTATAGGGAGAGGTTCCTGCGAGGGACAGATTATTGTTCTAAAATCATCTCCTTCTGCTATAGGGAGAGGCTCCTGCTGCTCCTGTGAAGGACAAATTATTGTTCTAAAATAATTTCCTTATGCTATAGGGAGAGGTTCCTGCTGTTCCCGTGAGGGACAGATTATTGTTCTAAAATCATCTCCTGCTGCTATAGGGAGAGGCTCCTGCTGGTGCTTAGAGGGACAGATTATTTTTCTAAAATCAACTTCTACTGCTATAGGGAGAGGCTCCTGCTGCTGCTGTGAGGGACAGATTATTGTTCTAAAATCATTTCCTACTGCTATAGGGAGAGGTTCCTGCTGTTCTTGTGAGGGCTAGATTATTGTTCTAAAATCATCTCCTACTGCTATAGGGAGAGGCACCTGCTGCTCCTGTGAGGGACAGATTATTGTTCTCAAATCATCTCCAAGTGCTATAGGGAGAGGTTCTTGCTGCTACTCTGAGTGACAGATTATTATTCTAAATTCATCACATACTGCTAGAGAGAGAAGCTCCTGCTGGTGTTGTGAGGGACAGATTGTTGTTCTAAAATCATCTCCTACTGCTATAGGGAGAAGTTCCTGCTGGTGCTTAGAGGGACAAATTATTGTTCTAAAATCAACTCCTACTGCTATAGGGAGAGGCTCCTGCTGCTCCTGTGAAGGACAGATTATTGTTCTAAAATCAACTCCTACTGCTATAGGGAGAGGTCCCTAATGCTCCTTGAGGGACAGATTATTGTTCTAAAATCATCTCCAAATGCTATAGGGAGAGGTTCCTGCTGGTGCTGTGAGGGCTAGATTATTGCTCTAAAATTATCTCATACTGCTATAGGGAGAGGCTCCTGCTGCTCCTGTGAAGGACAGATTATTGTTCTAAAATCATTTCCTAATGCTATAGGGAGAGGTTCCTGCTGTTCCTGTGAGGGATAGATTATTGTTCTCAAATCATCTCCTAGTGCTTTAGGGAGAGGTTCCTGCTGCTACTGTGAGGGACAGATTATTGTTCTAAAATCATCACATACAGCTAGAGGGAGAAGCTCCTGCTGGTGCTGTGAGGGACAGGTTATTGTTCTAAAATCATCTCCTACTGCTATAGGGAGAGGTTCCTGCTGGTGCTTAGAGGGACAGATTATTTTTCTAAAATCAATTCCTACTGCTATAGGGAGAGGCTCCTGCTGCTCCTGTGAAGGACAGCTTATTGTTCTAAAATAATTTCTTACTGCTATAGGGAGAGGTTCCTGCTGTTCTTGTGAGGGCCAGATTATTGTTCTAAAATCATCTCCTACTGCTATAAGGAGAGGCACCTGCTGCTCCTGTGAGGGACAGATTATTGTTCTCAAATCATCTCCAAGTGCTATAGGGAGAGGTTCTTGCTGCTACTGTGAGTGACAGATTATTGTTCTAAATTCATCACATACTGCTAGAGGGAGAAGCTCCTGCTGGTGTTGTGAGGGACAGGTTGTTGTTCTAAAATCATCTCCTACTGCTATAGGGAGAGGTTCCTGCTGGTGCTTAGAGGGACAGATTATTGTTCTAAAATCAACTCCTACTGCTATAGGGAGAGGCTCCTGCTGCTCCTGGGAAGGACAGATTATTGTTCTAAAATCAACTCCTACTGCTATAGGGAGAGGTCCCTGATGCTCCTGTGAGGGACAGATTATTGTTCTAAAATCATCTCCAAATGCTATAGGGAGAGGTTCCTGCTGGTGCTGTGAGGGACAGATTATTGCTCTAAAATTATCTCATACTGCTTTAGGGAGAGGCTCCTGCTGCTCATGTGAGGGACAGATTATTGTTCTAAAATCTTCTTCTACTGCTATAGGGAAAGGTTCCTGCTGGTGCTGTGAGGGACAGATTATTGTTCTAAACTCATCACATACTGCTAGAGGGAGAGGTTCCTGCTGGTGCTGTGAGGGACAGATTATTGTTCTAAAACCATCCACTAATGCTATAGGGAGAGGTTCCTTCTGGTGTTGTGAGGGACAGATTATTGTTCTAAAATCATCTCATACTGCTATAGGGAGAGGCTCCTGGTGCTCCTGTGAGGGACAGATTATTGTTCTAAAATCTTCTAGTAATGCTATAGGGAGAGGTTCCTGTGAGGGACAGATTATTGTTCTAAAATCATCTCCTTCTGCTATAGGGAGAGGCTCCTGCTGCTCCTGTGAAGGACAAATTATTGTTCTAAAATAATTTCCTTATGCTATAGGGAGAGGGCTAGATTATTGCTCTAAAATTATCTCATACTGCTATAGAGAGAGGCTCCTGCTGCTCCTGTGAGGGACAGATTATTGTTCTAAAATCTTCTAGTAATGCTATAGGGAGAGGTTCCTGTGAGGGACAGATTATTGTTCTAAAATCATCTCCTTCTGCTATAGGGAGAGGCTCCTGCTGCTCCTGTGAAGGACAATTTATTGTTCTAAAATAATTTCCTTATGCTACAGGGAGAGGTTCCTGCTGTTCCCATGAGCGACAGATTATTGTTCTAAAATCATCTCCTGCTGCTATAGGGAGAGGCTCCTGCTGGTGCTTAGAGGGACAGATTATTTTTCTAAAATCAACTCCTACTGCTATAGGGAGAGGCTCCTGCTGCTCCTTTGAGGGACAGATTATTGTTCTAAAATCATTTACTACTGCTATAGGGAGAGGTTCCTGCTGTTCTTGTGAGGGCCAGATTATTGTTCTAAAATCATCTCCTACTGTTATATGGAGAGGCACCTGCTGCTCCTGTGAGGGACAGATTATTGTTCTAAAATCATCTCCTTCTGCTATAGGGAGAGGCTCCTGCTGCTCCTGTGAAGGACAATTTATTGTTCTAAAATAATTTCCTTATGCTACAGGGAGAGGTTCCTGCTGTTCCCATGAGCGTCAGATTATTGTTCTAAAATCATCTCCTGCTGCTATAGGGAGAGGCTCCTGCTGGTGCTTAGAGGGACAGATTATTTTTCTAAAATCAACTCCTACTGCTATAGGGAGAGGCTCCTGCTGCTCCTTTGAGGGACAGATTATTGTTCTAAAATCATTTACTACTGCTATAGGGAGAGGTTCCTGCTGTTCTTGTGAGGGCCAGATTATTGTTCTAAAATCATCTCCTACTGTTATATGGAGAGGCACCTGCTGCTCCTGTGAGGGACAGATTATTGTTCTCAAATCATCTCCAAGTGCTATTGGGAGAGGTTCTTGCTGCTACTGTGAGTGACAGATTATTGTTCTAAATTCATCACATACTGCTAGAGGGAGAAGCTCCCGCTGGTGTTGTGAGGGACAGATTGTTGTTCTAAAATCATCTCCTACTGCTATAGGGAGAGGTTCCTGCTGGTGCTTAGAGGGACAGATTATTGTTCTAAAATCAACTCCTACTGCTATAGAGAGAGGCTCCTGCTGCTCCTGTGAAGGACAGATTATTGTTCTGAAATCAACTCCTACTGCTATAGGGAGAGGTCCCTGATGCTCCTATGAGGGACAGATTATTGTTCTAAAATCATCTCCAAATGCTATAGGGAGAGGTTCCTGCTGGTGCTGTGAGGGCTAGATTATTGCTCTAAAATTATCTCATACTGCTATAGGGAGAGGCTCCTGCTGCTCCTGTGAGGGACAGATTATTGTTCTAAAATCATTTCCTAATGCTATAGGGAGAGGTTCCTGCTGTTCCTGTGAGGGATAGATTATTGTTCTCAAATCATCTCCTAGTGCTTTAGGGAGAGGTTCCTGCTGCTACTGTGAGGGACAGATTATTGTTCTAAAATCATCACATACTGCTAGAGGGAGAAGCTCCTGCTGGTGCTGTGAGGGACAGATTATTGTTCTAAAATCATCTCCTACTGCTATAGGGAGAGGTTCCTGCTGGTGCTTAGAGGGACAGATTATTTTTCTAAAATCAACTCCTACTGCTATAGGGAGAGGCTCCTGCTGCTCCTGTGAAGGACAGCTTATTGTTCTAAAATAATTTCTTACTGCTATAGGGAGAGGTTCCTGCTGTTCTTGTGAGGGCCAGATTATTGTTCTAAAATCATCTCCTACTGCTATAAGGAGAGGCACCTGCTGCTCCTGTGAGGGACAGATTATTGTTCTCAAATCATCTCCAAGTGCTATAGGGAGAGGTTCTTGCTGCTACTGTGAGTGACAGATTATTGTTCTAAATTCATCACATACTGCTAGAAGGAGAAGCTCCTGCTGGTGTTGTGAGGGACAGATTGTTGTTCTACAATCATCTCCTACTGCTATAGGGAGAGGTTCCTGCTGGTGCTTAGAGGGACAGATTATTGTTCTAAAATCAACTCCTATTGCTATAGGGAGAGGCTCCTGCTGCTCCTGGGAAGGACAGATTATTGTTCTAAAATCAACTCCTACTGCTATAGGGAGAGGTCCCTGATGCTCCTGTGAGGGACAGATTATTGTTCTAAAATCATCTCCAAATGCTATAGGGAGAGGTTCCTGCTGGTGCTGTGAGGGCAGATTATTGCTCTAAAATTATCTCATACTGCTTTAGGGAGAGGTTCCTGCTGGTGCTGTGAGGGACAGATTATTGTTCTAAAATCATCACATACTGCTAGAGGGAGAGGTTCCTGCTGGTGCTGTGAGGGACAGATTATTGTTCTAAAATC
>BLSH010396353.1:24648-37650 GCA_018402905.1 Glandirana rugosa
TATCCCTCTCCAAAGACGACGACGACACGCACTTTCTAATAATAAGATTTTATCTCCCTATACCAGTATGAGATGATTTTAGAATAATAATCTTTCACGCACAGCAGCAGCAGAAACCTCTCCCTATAGCAGTATGAGAGGATTTTAGAACAGTAATCTGTCCCTCACAGCAGCAGCGGGAACCTCTCCCTATAGCAGTATGAGATGATTTTAGAACAATAATCTATCCCTCACATCAGCAGCAGGAACCTCTCCCTAAAGCAGTATGAAATGATTTTAGAACATTAACCTGTCCCTCACAGCAGCACCAGGAAGGAACCTCTCCCTATAGCAGTATGAGAGGATTTTAGAACAATAATCTGTCCCTCAAAGCAGCAGCAGGAACCTCTCCCTATAGCAGTATGAGATGATTTTAGAATGTTAATCTATCCCTCACACCAGCACCAGGAAGGGACCTCTCCCTATAGCAGTATGATAAGATTTTAGAATACTAATCTGTCCCTCACACCAGCAGCAGGAACCTCTCCTTATACCAGTGTGAGATGATTTTAGAAGAATAATCTGTCCCTCACAGCAGTAGCAGTAACCTCTCCCTATAGCAGTATGAGGTGATTTTAGAATAATAATCTATCCCTCACACAAGCAGCAAGAACATCTCCCTTTAGCAGTATGAGATGATTTTAGAACACTAATCTGTCCCTCACACCAGCAGCAGGAACCACTCCCTATACCAGTATGAGATGGTTTTAGAACAATGATCTGTCCCTCACATCAGCAGCAGGAACCTCTCCCTGTAGCAGTATGAGATGATTTTAGAACAGTAATCTGTCCCTCACAGCAGCAGCAGGAACCTCTCCCTATACCAGTATGAGATTATTTTAGAACACTAATCTGTCCCTCACACCAGCAGCAGGAACCTCTCCCTATATCAGTATGAGATGATTTAAGAACACTAATCTGTCCCTCACACCAGCAGCAGGAACCTCTCCCTAAAGCAGTATGAGATGATTTTAGAACACTAATCTGTCCCTCACACCACCAGCAGGAACCTCTCCCTATATCAGTATGAGATTATTTTAGAACAGTAGTCTGTCCCTCACAGCAGCAACAGGAACCTCTCCCTATATCAGTATGAGATGATTTTAGAACAATAATCTGTCCCTCACAGCAGCAGCAGGAACCTCTCCCTATAGCAGTATGAGATGATTTTAGAACACAATCTTTCATCACACCAGCAGCAGGAAGCTCTCCCTATACCAGTATGAGATGATTTTAGAATAATAATCTTTCACGCACAGCAGCAGCAGAAACCTCTCCCTATAGCAGTATGAGAGGATTTTAGAACAGTAATCTGTCCCTCACAGCAGCAGCGGGAACCTCTCCCTATAGCAGTATGAGATGATTTTAGAACAATAATCTATCCCTCACATCAGCAGCAGGAACCTCTCCCTAAAGCAGTATGAGAAGATTTTAGAACACTAATCTGTCCCTCACACCAGCAGCAGGAACCTCTCCCTTTAGCAGTATGAGATGATTTTAGAACAATAATCTGTCCCTCATACCAGCAGCAGGAACCTCTCCCTAAAGCAGTATGAGATGATTTTAGAACACTAATCTGTCCCTCACACCGGCAGCAGGAACCTCTCCATTTAGCAGTATGAGATGATTTTAGAACAATAATCTGTCCCTCACACCAGCAGCAGGAACCTCTGTTGGAAGCCTTCTTTAATCTAATATCTAATATTTCTGTATTAACAATACTAACCAGAGTAAATGTGTTGGATCTTGAGAATAATTGAGATATATATATATTATCTCTTCTATATTTGGAAAAGTAACAAATATAGTTTATAGTTTCCATTTAAAGTTATAATAAAATGTTTAGTAGCAAGCATTCCTTTGGAAGTTAACACATGGAAATATTTAAGAGTTAGTTCTCTTAACCCTTCCCCAATCCCAGGGGTATACGTTTTCAAATGTCTAAAGATGCATAGAGATTGGAGTATGGTTTATTTAAGAATATAAGTTCTTTATACTATGATATTTCTTTATTAGGATATTAATAAGAGAAGGACCTTTCATATGCATATATACACATATTGATGTATGTAACATTATTTGATTTAGAGGATAGAAAAAATTACATTGTATAAGAATATGGTTGTACATATGGTTTTTGCCCATCCCCAGGTTCAACATAGCTGTGTAGTGAATTTCAGTGGGCATCTCCTCAGGGAGGGGGGTCGTTAGACTGAATTTTAGGCTGAAACATTGATTCATTTTGGTGGAACTACAACTAACTTTAAACCAACCCTTTTTAGGAAGGAGGGGGCTTTTTGAGTAGAAGTTTTTGAACAGAGAACTAGGAGAGTCAGATTGCTTGCTAACACACGAGGAAGCTTTTTTTTCTAGCTTCTCTCACACACACACAGACATGCACATTTGATTTTATACACAATCTTCATCTCAATAATTTAACTATATTATTGATATTACTTTTACATTTTGCATTGTAATATTGTTCTTGTAATATTTTACTATTTTATTATTAAATCCATTTTTGAGTTTTTACAAAAGAACTGAACGGACTTTCTTGGGAATTTTCTCACCAATATGGGTTACAGAATATCGAGAGAATATTCTCATATTTAACATTGGCGCCCCAGCCAGTTTCGCTTTGTCCGAATATCGAACGTTTTTGAGTTTTTTTCTCCTTCACCCTGAAGTGGAGGGAAAGGCTGCATTGTCTGCAAAATATGAATTCAAGCTTTCAGGAGAAATAAAAGCAGCAGATGAATTTTTGGGCATCATCGAATGAACCTAGATCCTAGAAAGTGGGTGAAAACTGTTTGCAAATGCAAGAGAACCCTTGATGACGTAATTTCCCGCCAAGAGAGGGAAGGCGCATTACAGGAAGAAAGTCTGTCCTAAATTGGTAAGTGATGAATTTTATTGATGATTTATCTAGTGAGAGTAAATTAGAATTCAAAAATCTGTCAAAATTTGTTAAAGATGATGAATTGTGGCGATATATGTTCAATGAATGCTTACAGGCAAATAGTAACTGGGGGGAAGTTCAAAACTAATCTTAGAAAGTATTATTTTACTGAAAGGGTGGTTGATGATTGGAATAAACTACCAACAGAGGTTGTGAGACAGTCAACAGTAAATGGCTTCAAACATGCTTGGGATAAACATAAATCCATAGTCAGACAACAAGGTTAATGTAAAAAAATAAATAAATAAATAAATAAATAAAAAAATAAAAAAATAAAAATAAAAAAAAAATAAAAAAGGGGCAGACTCGATGGACTACTCAGTCTTTTTCTGCCGTCACTTTTCTATGTTTCTATGTTATGTTTCTAGATACAGAAATCAAAATTTTCTCTTAAGAGATTCAGGAAACAGGTTAGAAATGTAATGAAGCTAGTTAAAGTTTTTAACACAATGATATTAGATGTTCCTACTAGGAATGTTATTTGCACAGAAGAGATGACACAGCCTCAGCAAGGTAACAGTTTATGTAGTAATTGTCCAATTTTGGCTAAGCAAATAGATGAATTGCAAAGTTCAATTCAAAGTAAAGATTTCCAGTTGTCTGAATTACAGAATGTAAAAATTATTTCTGTAAATTCTAAAGGAGAGACAGGAAAGAGTTCAGATGTTAAACAGAAGTTTTGTTTACCAGACATGCAGTCTACAGAAATTGATTTACATGACCATGAAACATTGATTAAAAGAAAAATAAATGATAAGGCTGCAGATTTAAATATTAAAATATTTGATCAGCTCATGAAGATAGCTAAAGAGATACCACCTTATGATGAGAATAAGAATGTTTTGGATAATGCGGAGAATTTTGAATTAAATTCTGAAAGATTTAACTTAAATGAAGAAAATAAGAATATTTGTTTCAAGATATGGCTACCATGCAATTATAGCCAGCAGTTCAAACCACAAACAGTAACTGATGGAAAAACAATGCACTGCAATGAGTCAGGCAGATTAAAACAATTAATCAGTTTTTACACAGGAGAAAGAGACCCTACTACAGAAATCTTAGATTTTTTACAAGTTTCAATAGACGATTATCCATTTATTTTTGTGAGGAAGTTTGAAAAGGTATATAGAATTGTTTTTGGAATTGCACAAGACAATACGTCGGTTGCCATGATTTCAGCTTTCATAAGGAAATTTACTTTTTTAGATCCAGCTTCTGTTGTGTTGGCTACTCAGCAACAAAGTTTACAAGAAGCTGCAGAGGTTATTGATACAGTTAGAAGGCAAATTAATTTGACCAGACAAAAGCAAGATGGCGATCACAGGGTTGCCACGTGTATGGACACACCCAATCATGGTGAGAGACACGTCACAGGCAGAACCAAAGTTTCAGAGCCGACAGGAAATGCTATTTGCTGTTACTGTATAAAAATTGGCCATTTGAGAAGACATTGTTTACAATATAAATTAGATTCACAAAGAAACATGTGGAAATTAGAAAATGAGAAAACTTCTGAGCAACCTATTCATCCGTGTTCAGACAATGGGTTGATTGAAACGCCTTATGCCTCAGAAGTCAAACAGATCAGTACACTGACTGTTAATGATATTTCAATCAATATGACAAACAATGCTGTCACTGACAGAGATGGTTTACTTCCATTGCCAAAATCAGGATTATATGAAGTTTTAACCCCTCCAACATTAAATTATGTTGCTCCAATTTTATTGGATGAAAGTGAAAGACCATACATACAAGGTCTACTGAATGGTAGGAAAGCTAAATGGTTAATAGATTTAGGAGCTGAACTCAGTTTAACCAAACACAAATTACCTGTGAATATTGATGCTCCAAAATGTCATTTAACTGGTTTTAGTGGAAAAGAAAATGTAATTGCAAGAAAGGCTTGTGATGTGATTTTTGAGATTCCAGGACTTCTGAAAATTAACATTGACTTCTGGTGTTGTCCAGGTACAGAGAATATTCTTGGCATGGATGTGATTAGTTAACTAGATTGGACTATTGATTTAAGTAATTCTACTATATGGAGTGATTCATCTAGGCCCAAATCTGTGTTCATTGATCCTTCCATGTATAGCAATATAGGAAGTATGTGTACAGCAATTGCTGACATGTCTTCAGATTATAGTTGGCCTCATACAGGAACCAATCTCGAATTGGAACAATTGGTTCAATCACATAAAAATCTTTGGAGTCAGACTAAAATGGAAGCAGGCTTGTTAAAGATATTGAAGTGAATATTGAAGGTAGAGACCCTAAACCCCAAATTCAATGTAAGTTACCACAAGAATCAATAGGTCCAGTTTCTGCCATTATACAAGAGGTTTTACAACAAGGAATATTAAAGAAAGCAAAATCAGTTGTAAATAACGGTATTTGGCCTATCAAGAATGATGATGATTCGTATTCTTTATCAGTTGATTTAAGATCATTGAATAAATGCATTACAAATAACAAACCCGTTGTTCCTGATTTGAATTTAATGTCACACCTGGATGCCAAGGCCAAGGTATTTTCTGTACTGGAGGTCTTGAATAGTCATTTTTCAGTACCATTAGCTAAAAGTTGTCAATATAAACTTGCCTTCAGTTTTGATAAAGAAACCTATGCATTCACTAGAGTAATCCCAGGATTGGACATTAGTGACGGTATAGCGCATGAGTGTTTAGGAAAAGTATTATGAAACTTTTCTAGGCCAGAATGTATTTTCCAGCATGTGGATACATTTTTGCTGACTTCACAAAGTATAGAGGAACATATTACTCTTTTGTCTGAGTTATTTACTTTGTTACAAACAGCAGGATTGAAGCTGAACACAGACAGAGTTCAGTTGATGAAAAGTCAGGTAGCATTCCTTCATATGCAAATTAGTCATGGACAGAGACAACTGTTGCAAGAAAAAGTTAGAACCATTTCTGCAATTCCAGTTCCAACAACTCACAGGGCATTGCATCATTTTTTGAGTGAAATAAATAATTTCAAAGAATTTGTCCAGAAATATAAAGTCAAAGTTAAACCATTATTGGATCTTTTGAGACAAAAAGATGTTGTGTTTGACCAATGGGGTCAAGCCCAGACAGATGTCTTTGAAATGTTGAAAAGGGGTGTGCTCCTCATTGAATACAGTTGAATATTGTTCTTCCATTCCTTTTGTATTGCAAGCTGATGTATTTGAAAATTCTATTTCAGTGACTTTATCCCAATTAAAAGAAGGTGATCAGAAAATAATAGGCTTCTTCTCAAGAGGTTTGACAAATATGGAAAAGACCTTAGATGGACATATTAAGCAATTGTTAAGTGTTTATTTTGCAGTCAAAGTAACAGAAAACATTGTGAGATCTAGTAAGATTATATTACAGACATCTGATCCATCACTAAAACTTCTTCTAGAGGAAATTAGTTCAGGAAAATCATGTGACAAGTATTCCCCATTCTTTAAAACTTTGCATTCTAAATCTATACAGGTAAATCTGGTAACAGAACATTTTCAGCAATCTACACAAACTGATGTTTGTATAAACGCATCTAAGAAATCTGTAAATGGTGTTTTTAGAACAAGTATTGAGACAGGCTTTGAGCCAGTATTTGTTGATGCTATCAAAATTCGTTTGGCACGTTGTCCTATGTGGTACCCAAAGAATGGTTATGCTATTCAGCAAAAATTCTACAGAAAATGTTGAATTGTTAAAAGTTATAGTACGGCACGCATGACTCTAAATTTAAAGAAGGAAAATGAATGGACACAGTCTAATTCAGAACGTTCGGGTTGATTTGAATTTGGTATTATTAAAGTTCATGAGAACACATATTCAAGTCATGACCAAAAGGAAAAATTGTGTCCTGTAATATTTAAGATTCACAGTATATTAGCATAAGAGTATAGGCCATTTTAAAGGAACTAGAACAATGCAAGTTAATTAGAAATGTTATTATTAAAATGTGTCTTCCATGTCTTGATTAAAAATGTTAAGATTGTAATATGTAAAGTGAATAATTAAATAAAGGTATATCTTAACCAATGAAAAATTATCAATACCAAAATAATGATACTGCATTTTTGTTACAGGAAATGACTTATGAGTCATGAATAGAAAAGCTATCTAATGTTTCTAGACCTTCCAGATGAAAAACAAACCCCATGAAGTTTAAGAATATCTATTCTGGGAGAAGATTGGATACAAGAGTTTCATTCATCATAATTGTTCTCTTTTTATGTACAATAAAGTTTTTTTCAACATTACAGAGTACAGGAAGAAGAAAAAGAAGAAGACAAAGAAGTCTCAAGATCTTTCATAAAAAAAAAAAAAAAAAACAATTGACTTTTGACTACTGATGAAATAATTTGTCCATCGGATATAATGCAGTTTTATATATACATTTTAATGTAACAAGAAATGTTTTTCATAGTAAGATGAGATGTTTTATGCAGTAATTTTAACAATCACATGGTGTGTACTTTTGGGATTGAAGGGGTTAAACCTCTTTACAATAGAGTCACTTTAGTTAGGAGGGACATCTGGTGTTAATTAAGATAAGAATACCTTTCTTTCTAGAAGTACATATAGACAAGTTAGGAACTTTACATTGTAATATTTATTTTTAAAATAATTTCACATATATGAATGAATTTAAGTTAGGAAACATATTTTATGTTTAGATTTTGACAAGGTTATTTAAAAGGATTTATGGATTATAGAACTTTATTCTAAACACATTTTGGAGGGAAAAGTATGAAACATTTATTTTGAAGTGACACCTATGCTACAAAGTATTGTACTACAGTGTTCTATTTGTGAATAAGTTTATTAAGGGGATTGATTATTTGGAAAAAGAAAATAATAAGGGTGAAATATTTTATAATATACAAAACAAAAAGGTTTTATCAAGTTTTCTTTTCCTTATATAGAATCATAAATGAAAAATATATTCAGATCAATTCTTTTAAGATCCAAAAAGTATGTATGGATACGAATGTGATGCATCTGAGGTATATATGGAAAATTATTATTTTATCATTTTGAGAAGGAAATGTTAGAAGCCTTCTTTAATCTAATATCTAATATTTCTGTATTAACAATACTAACCAGAGTAAATGTGTTGGATCTTGAGAATAATTTATATATATATATATATATATATATATATATATATATATATATATATATATTTTATCTCTTCTATATTTGGAAAAGTGACAAATATAGTTTGTATTTAAAGTTATAATAAAATGTTTAGTAGCAAGCATTCCTTTGGAAGTTAACACATGGAAATAATTAGGAGTTAGTTCTCTTAATCCTTCCCCAATCCCAAGGGTATAAGGTTTCAAATGTCTAAAGATGCATAGAGATTGGAGTATGGTTTATTTAAGAATATAAGTTCTTTATACTATGATATTTCTTTATTAGGATATTAATAAGTGAAGGACCTTTCATATGAATATATACACACATTGATGTATGTAACATTATTTGATTTAGAGGATAGAAAAAGTTATATTGTATAAGAATATGGTTGTACATATGGTTTTTGCCCACCCCCCAGGTTCAACATAGCTGTGTATTGAATTTCAGTGGGTATCTCCTCAGGGAGGGGGGTCGTTAGACTGAAGTTTAGGCTGAAACATAGATTCATTTTGATGGAACTACAACTAACTTTAAACCAACCCTTTTTAGGAAGGAGGGGGCTTTTTGAGTAGAAGTTTTTGAACAGAGAACTAGGAGAGTCAGATTGCTTGCTAACACACGAGGAAGCTGTTTTTTTAGCTTCTCTCACACAGATATGCACATTTGATTTTATACACAATCTTCGTCTCAATAATTTAACTATATTATTGATATTACTTTTACATTTTGCATTGTAATATTGTTCTTGTAATATTTTACTATTTTATTATTAAATCCATTTTTGAGTTTTTACACAAGAACTAACGGACTATCTTGGGACTTTTCTCACCAATATAAGTTACAGAATATCGAGAGAATATTCTCATATTTAACAACCTCTCCCTATACCAATATGAGATGATTTTAGAACAATATTCTGTCCCTCAAAGGAGCAGCAGGAACCTCTCCCTATAGCAGTATGAGATGATTTTATAATACTAATTTTTCCCTCACACCAGCAGCAGGAACCTCTCCCTATAGCAGTATGAGATGATTTTAGAACACTAATCTGTCCCTCACAGCAGCAGGAACCTCTCCCTATAGCAGAATGAGATTAATTTGGAACACTAATCTGTCCCTCACAGTAGCAGCAGGAACCTCTCCCCATACCAGTATGAGATGATTTTAGAACAATAATCTTTTCCTCACACAAGCAGCAGGAACCTCTCCCTATAGCAGTATGAGATGATTTTAGAACACTAATCTGTCCCTCACACCAGCAGCAGGAACCTCTCCCTATGCCAGTATGAGATGATTTTAGAACAATAATCCTTCCCTCACACCAGAAGCATGAACCACTTCCTATAGCAGTATGTGATGATTTTAGAACAATAATCTTTCCCTCACACCAGCAGCAGGAACATCTCCCCATAGCAGTATGAGATGATTTTAGAACAGTAATCTGTCCCTCACAGCAGCAGCAGGAACCTCTCAATTTAGCATTATGAGATGAGTTTAGAACAATAATCTATCCCTCACACCAGCAGTAGGAACCTCTCCCTATAGCAGTATGAGATGATTTTAGAACACTAATCTATCCCTCACACCAGCAGCAGGAACCTCTCCCTTTTGCAGTGTGAGATGATTTTAGACCACTAATCTGTCCCTCACACAAGCAGCAGGAACTTCTCCCTATACCAGTATGAGATGATTTTAGAAAAATAATCTGTCCCTCACAGCAGCAGCGGGAACCTTTACCTGTAGCAGTATAAGGTGATTTCAGAACAGGTTTATGTCCCTCACAGCAGCAGCAGGAAACTCTCCCTATATCAGTATGAGATGATTTTAGAACAATATTCTGTCCCTCACAGCAGCAGCAGCAGGAACCTCTCTCTATAGCATTAAGAAATATTTTTAGAACACTAATCTGTCCCTCACACCAGCAGCAGGAACCTCTCCCTATACCAGTATGAGATGATTTTAGAACAATGAGCTGTCCCTCACAGCAGCAGCAAGAACCTCTTCCTATAGCAGAATGAGATGATTTTAGAACACTAACCTATCCCTCACAGCAGCAGCAGGAACCTCTCACTATAGCAGTATGAGATGATTTTAGAACAGTAATCTGTCCCTCACAGCAGCAGCAGGAAACTCTTCCTATAGCAGTATGAGATGATTTTAGAACAATAATCTATCCATTACACCAGCAGCAGGAACCTTTCCCTATAGCAGTATGAGATGATTTTAGAACACTAATCTGTCCCTCAGACCAGAAGCATGAACCTCTCCCTTTAACAGTATGAGATGATTTTAGAAAACAAATCTGTACCTCACAGCAGCGGCCGGAACCTCTCCCTATAGCAGTATGAGATGGTTTTAGAACAATAACCTGTCCCTCACAGCAGCAGTAGGAACCTCTCCCTATAGCAGTATGAGATGATTTTAGAACAGTAATCTGTCCCTCACAGCATCAGGAACCTCTCCCTATAGCAGTATGAGATGATTTTAGAACAATAATCTATCCCTCATACCAACAGCAGGAACCTCTCCCTGTAGCATTATGAGATGATTTTAGAACAGTAATCTGTACCTCACACCAGCAGCAGGAACCTCTCCATATACCAGTATGAGATGATTTTAGAACACTAATCTGTCCCTCATACCAGCATCAGGAACCTCTCCCTATAGCAGTATGAGATTATTTTAGAACACTAATCTGTCCCTCACACCAGCAGCAGGAACCTCTCCCTATAGCAGTAAGAGATGATTTTAGAACACTAATTTGTCAATCACACCAGCAGCAGGAACCTCTCCCTATAGCAGTATGAGATGATTTTAGAACACTAATCTGTCCCTCACACCAGCAGCAGTAACCTCTCCCTATACCAGTATGAGATGATTTTAGAACAATAAGCTGTCTCTCACAGCAGCAGCAAGAACCTCTTCCTATAGCAGAATGAGATGATTTTAGAACAATAACCTATCCCTCACAGCAGCAGCAGGAACCTCTCACTATAGCAGTATGAGATGATTTTAGAACAGTAATCTGTCCCTCACAACAGCAGCAGGAACCTCTTCCTATAGCAGTATGAGATGATTTTAGAACAATAATCTATCCCTTACACCAGCAGCAGGAACCTTTCCCTATAGCAGTATGAGATGATTTTATAAAACAAATCTGTACCTCACAGCAGCGGCCGGAACCTCTCCCTATAGCAGTGTGAGATGTTTTTAGAACAATAATCTGTCCCTCACAGCAGCAGTAGGAACCTCTTCCTATAGCAGTATGAGATGATTTTAGAACAGTAATCTGTCCCTCACAGCAGCAGCAGGAACCTCTCCCTATAGCAGTATGAGATGATTTTAGAACAATAATCTATCCCTCACACCAACAGCAGGAACCTCTCCCTGTAGCATTATGAGATGATTTTAGAACAGTAATCTGTACCTCATACCAGCAGCAGGAACCTCTCCCTATAGCAGTATGAGTTGATTTTAGAACACTAATCTGTCCCTCACACCAGCAGCAGTAACCTCTCCCTATACCAGTATGAGATGATTTTATAACAATAAGCTGTCCCTCACAGCAGCAGCAAGAACCTCTTCCTATAGCAGAATGAGATGATTTTAGAACAATAACCTATCCCTCACAGCAGCAGCAGGAACTTCTCACTATAGCAGTATGAGATGATTTTAGAACAGTAATCTGTCCCTCACAGCAGCAGCAGGGACCTCTTCCTATAGCAGTATGAGTTGATTTTAGAACAATAATCTATCCCTTACACCAGCAGCAGGAACCTTTCCCTATAGCAGTATGAGATGATTTTAGAACACTAATCTGTCCCTCAGACCAGAAGCATGAACCTCTCCCTATAACAGTATGAGATGATTTTAGAAAACAAATCTGTACCTCACAGCAGCGGCCAGAACCTCTCCCTATAGCAGTATGAGATGTTTTTAGAACAATAATCTGTCCCTCACAGCAGCAATAGGAACCTCTTCCTATAGCAGTGTGAGATGATTTTAGAACAGTAATCTGTCCCTCACAGCAGCAGCAGGAACCTCTCCCTATAGCAGTATGAGATGATTATAGAACAATAATATATCCCTCACACCAGCAGCAGGAACCTCTCCCTGTAGCATTATGAGATGATTTTAGAACAGTAATCTGTACCTCACACCAGCAGCAGGAACCTCTCCCTATAGCAGTATGAGATTATTTTAGAACACTAATCTGTCCCTCACACCAGCAGCAGGAACCTCTCCCTATAGCAGTAAGAGATAATTTTAGAACACTAATTTGTCAATCACACCAGCAGCAGGAACCTCTCCCTATAGCAGTATGAGATTATTTTAGAACACAAATCTGTCCCTCACACCAGCAGCAGTAACCTCTCCCTATACCAGTATGAGATGATTTTAGAACAATAAGCTGTCCCTCACAGCAGCAGCAATAACCTCTTCCTATAGCAGAATGAGATGATTTTAGAACAATAACCTATCCCTCACAGCGGCAGCAGGAACCTCTCACTATAGCAGTATGAGATGATTTTAGAACAGTAATCTGTCCCTCACAGCAGCAGCAGGAACCTCTTCCTATAGCAGTATGAGATGATTTTAGAACAATAATCTATCCCTTACACCAGCAGCAGGAACCTTTCCCTATAGCAGTATGAGAAGATTTTAGAACACTAATCTGTCCCTCACACCAGCAGCATGAACCTCTCCCTATAACAGTATGAGATGATTTTAGAAAACAAATCTGTCCCTCACAGCAGTGGCCGGAACCTCTCCCTATAGCAGTATGAGATGATTTTAGAACAATAATCGATCCCTCACACCAACAGCAGGAACCTCTCCCTGTAGCATTATGAGATG
>BLSH010396433.1:5974-17665 GCA_018402905.1 Glandirana rugosa
CCCCCCCACCTACACCTCATCCTCGGATCTCCAACTGATCCGGCACTGGTACCGTCACATCCACTTTCACCGCCACCAACTCCTTCTCCTCCTCCATCGGTTGTGACATAAAAAAAAAACAAACAAATATTAACCCCATCGGGGGTTTTATAACTCCGGATAAGTTTTTTTGTTCATATGCTTACCGACACACTCAGGCCAGATTTACAAATAAGACGTGTTCCATGTCTGTTCAGAACACCCTAGGTACGGACCAAGTAAAATTATTTCCAATCGAACAGGTGCAACCGACACCTGTTTACCGACGCGAACAGACACTATTGCGGAGGACGGTACCACACAGCCATTCGTATACTTGTTTTTTTGAATAGGCCTCAATATTTTGGGGGCTACCCCAATTATAAACAAACAAAAAAAAAATACAGTGTTGGCTACCTCCTCCTCTTCCTCAACCACCGCCACTTTCACCTACACTGCCATGGTCACGGCCTAGTCAACCTCTAGGCTCCTACTCCACATCCACCCCCCCTTCCCATTTTTTTTATTTGATTTTAATTTATTTTCCCTACCCCCATTTTTTGTAGGGCACTTGCCCTTCTCTTACCCCCATTTTACTTCCTTTTGCAGCCTTTTAGCACTTGCCAGGACTTTGTTACAGCCATTTTTGTGCAAGTTTGGGTCCCCATTGACTTCAATGGGGTTCGGGGTCCGGGATAAAGTTAGGGCAGCGTTCGTTGCCGAACCCGGACTTTTTTCCAAAGTTCGTTCGGACCCTCCAAACCCAAACGTCCAGGTGTTCGCTACCCCCGAATGCACTGATATATTGTACACTCAATACACTGTGTGTGTATATATGTATGCACTAGACTGTATATATTTTAAGACACTACGTCAAGTAGTGTGCTAAATACCGTACACCCCCTAATGCATTGATATATAGTGTACACTCAATATGCTGCATTTATATCTGTATACACTAGACTGTGTATATTTTAAGACACCACGTCAAGTAGTGTGCTATATACCGTACACCTTGAATGCACTGATATATAGTGTACACTCAATACGCTGTGTTTATATATGTATACACTAGACTGTATATATTTATATATTTTAAGACATCATGTCAAGTAGTGTGCTATATACCGTTTACCCCTGAATGCACTGATATATAATGTACACCCAAAACTCTGTGTGTATACAGTATATATATATATATATATATATATATTAGGAAGGTATATATATATATATATATATATATATATATATATATATATGTATTATTGCACTGCCTGACTGTATACAGATAGCCTTATCTATCTAGTATATATTTCCCTACCTGCCTGCACTACTGACAGATAGATAGATAGGGTGATCTATATACAATCTATCTTTTTATCTATCTTTTTTCAAAATTAGCTATCTAGCTACACTGCCTGCAATCCGCAACTCTCTCTATCTAATCACTCCAGCACCACCGCCAACACACACTACATAGGGCCGCTGTACAAGTGGCTTTATATAGTGTGGGGCGTTGATTGAGGCTGCTTAGCAGTGATTGCCTAAAGGCATCCTGCGTTTAGCCAATCATAGCTTTTACAGCAGGCAGCCCTCTGATAGGCCAAGCATGCAAGTCATGTGAATGCTTTGGCCAATCAGCAGGCAGCATTCCGCCGCCATTGGAATGCACTATGGGGCCCGCAAAGTTCCCGCGAACACCCCATAATGTCTGCCCCATAATAACCACTCGACCTCTGGAAGATTTACCCCCCTTCATGACCAGGCCATTTTTTGCGACATGGCACTCTGTTACTTTAACTGACAATTACGTGGTTGTGCAATGCTGGACCCAAATACATTAATGTTCTTTTTTTCCCACAAATAGAGCTCTCTTTTAGTGGTATTTGATCACCTCTGCAATTTTTATTTTTTTGCGCTATGAACAAAAAAAATGGACAGTTTGAAAAAAAAAACCTTTCTGCTATAAAAGATATCTAAAAAAAACAAAAAAAAATCTAATTTCTTCATCAATTTAGGCCAATATGCATTCTGTTACTTTTTTTTGGTTAAAAAAAAGAAACCAATTAGAGTTAATTGATTCCTTTGTGCAAAAGTTATAGCATCTACAAACTATGGGATATTTTTTATGTAATTTTTATTTATTTTTTTTTTTACTAGTAATGGTGGCAATCGTCGATATTGCGGCAGACAGTAATTGACACTTTTGACACTTTTTGGGGATCAGTGACACCAATACAGTGATCAGCGCTAAAAAATCTGCACAGTCACTGTACAAATGACACTGGCTGGAAAGGGGTTAAAATCAGGGTTGATCAAAGGGTTAAATGTGTTCCTAGCCTGCCTGTGTTTTAGGTGATTGTACTAGTGGAAGGCATAGATCTGTGTTCCTGCTTCGTGGAACACAGGATCAATGTCTTCCCCGCTGATAGAACGGCAATCTGCCTTGTTTACATAAGCAGACTGCCATTCTGCCTGTGTAACGAACATTTGGCAGGTTCCGATGGACATAGAGTCTGCGGTGCCGCTGATTGGCTCCTGCTGTGAATAATCACAGCGGGAGTGGGCCACCTGGGCGCCCCCAACCTGGAAATGCTAGATCACGTACCAAGCACGTGATTCAGTGCAGGAAAGCCGCTTTGCGACTGTATATATACAGTATATGGTCACACATATACACACATATCTCCTCTGACATTACATAAACATTGCATTGTTGTCTGTCTCCTTCTCCCTTTATTTCCCTAAAGAGATATGAAGCAGCAAACAGCTAATTTTTTGCCTCAGCCCTTACAACCTGTTTAAAAAAAAGCCTTGTTACTGAAATAACTTCGCCAGTCACATTCTACAAAAAAAGTGCTAGAGGTGGAATTAAGATGTATTATATTTTATCATCGTTCACTCCATCAACTAGTACAGTTTATATCTTCTTGTCACTGTCTTTACTGTTCCTTACTTACATTGACATGCTAACACACATTTGATCCCAACTTTTCTTGCTCTATTGCCTTTCTATTCACTTCTTTTTTTTTTCCTTCTCTCTGTTTTATCTGTTACATTCTACATGAATAACTTTTCATATGAGAACTGTCAGCTGTAAAAGTCTAATACCCCCTGCCCATGTGGGAAATGATATAGCAATAACTTTAGCTAAATAACACTCTTCATAGCTAATCAGGATTCTGTAGTGCATGCTGAGATTGCCAGTAAAGTCTGAGTGAGAACCATCTGTGCCAAAAATTATATAAAACATGTAAGCTTCAGAAGAGATGAATATAGATAGAACTATACAGTTGTATTTATTATGTGTATAGTGTATTGTCAGACGTAGCTTTAAAATATTGCTGTGTGGGGGTTTTAAGTCCACTTGAAGCTGACTCAAGGCACAAAACTGTTGCTTGAATATATTTCTTAATAGCTGCAAAGGATACAACTCCACCTTGTGTGCACCAAGTGCCTTTATAAACCCAGATATTATTGTCTGTGCAGAGAGAAGAGCTGTGGGAGAAACCCTGCATGTCCACCCACTACATGCTGCATGCAGAAAACTACTAGGGGTGAATATTAGACAAGTCCCCTTGCACAAGGAGAGAGAGAAGCAGTGAATGGTCTTTATTTAACAAAGTTTTGTTCTGGATTTCTGCACAGACCTGGAAAAAAAGGCACACAGCACATCAATTTTCAAGTAAGAATACAGGCACCCCTCTAAGACACCCTATGGCCTGTGTGTTGAGCAGACTCAAGCCACGGGGAAACGGTCCTTCGCAAAACTCTACACAGCCCAATTCACCATACCCTACCCTGACATTGCACAAATGGGCTGCTTCCTCAAATCTGACAACAGATACCCCACCTGTCTTAAAGAACTCAGGCATCGTCCTTGCGACATGGGGCTCATTCCCCTAGGTAACACTCACAGGAACTTCCTTTCTGAAATGATGAGCTCGAACTCTTACAGCTCAAACATCTGTGAGCAAGAAGGATCTCCCAAATTCCCATGGGACATCACTACCTGAGTATGAATGGGGGTGTAACCCCTATGTAGCACACACAAGACCAGATCTAGGATACAACTTGCCTATCCTCTGAAACTCTCGAACACCTTGCAGATGGGTACCTATGTGTTGATACCAAAGACAAACTGTGTTATTTTATAACTTAACCCTTTTCCCTTACAGACAAAATGTGAGAGGGGTGACTCCCAGGAGCTAAGGTGGGATAGAACCGAATCATTAGCCAAAAGCACTGCCTAAAGGTAATACTATCACATCCATTTATTCCACCATAGGCCTTGCCCCACAAAATCCTACACAGTATCACTCCAGAGACAGGATACCACCCCTATCCAACATGGAGACCCCAGAAAACTCCTGTGAGTCACCCGATATAACATGTGATGTAATTAACCACTAGCAGAAAACATAATACCCATAGTAAGAATATATACAAGGATACGCATAAAGAATCGGTGCTAGTCATTGGAAAAGCCAGACACCACAAAGTTAGCTTTGAGCTAATAAAACACTACTCAGGACAATCTAAAGTTGTCCCTGTGACAGACAATGTGGCATCCCTTCTATAAGACTCTGTCAATGTACACTTTAAGCTTTACGCTGTAATTAGTCATGACTATTACTGTAATAAATCTAATCTTGCCATACTGTGAACTGATGCCATGCTCAATGTTAACAGTTCCCGTTTGGCCATGATACCCCTCTTCTTGTGAACCACAGTAGACTATCTGATCCTCTCGTTTTCCCATACAGGGCACTTCCCAGGTTTTATACTCACTATTTATCATATGCTAGTTTTTTTTGTTGCTAATTACTGTACAAATTTATAGAAAAGTTATATGACTAGACTCAGCTACATAGTTCAGTAGCCCGTGCAGGTTCACCTCTCTCTAAATGGTGATTTATAGAGAGACACAACATCTTAACAGGCACCCGGTTTTAGCCTAGAAGGTGCATACTCACTCAGAAAGGTTTCACAATGTTGACACCTAACAACAATCTTAACACTATCCCCCTCTTCCACAGTCTCCATGAAAACAGCTATTATACCGCTCTGTCTAGCCACTTCAGCCCCGGAAGGATTTCCAGCTTTAGGACCGGAGCCCTTTTTGCGATTCGGCACTGCGTCGCTTTAACTGAAAATTGCGCGGTCGTGCGACGTTGTACCCAAACGAAATTTGTGTCCTTTTTTTCGCACAAACAGAGCTTTCTTTTGGTGGTATTTGATCACCTCTGCGTCATTTCTGATCGCCGCTATAAACAAAAGAAGAGCGACAATTTTGCAAAAAAACCCCAAATTTCTTACTTTTTGCTAGAATACAAATCAAAAAAAAATATATATAAAAAAACTTTTTTTTTCACCGTTTTTGGCCGATTTATATTCTTCCTCATATTTGCGATAAAAAAAATCGCAATAGGCGTTTATTGATTGGTTTGCGCAAAAGTGGTCGCGTTTACGGATGATGAGAATTCATTTTTGGGTTTTTTTTTTTTTTACTAGTAATGGCGGCGATCTGCGATTTTTTGCGGTACTGCGATATTTCAGCTGACATGTCGGACTATTTTGACACTTTTTTGGGACCATTGGCATTTATACAGCGATCAGTGCTATAAAAATGCACTGATTACTGTGTAAATGCCATTGGCAGTGAAGGGGTTAACCTGCAGGGGGCGCTCTAAGGGTTAACTATGTTCCCTGGGCGTGTTCTAACTGTAGGGGGACTGCACTATCTGGGGAAGGGAAGTGGTCACAGCCTTCGTATACAGGAAGGCTGTGATCACAGCCCTTCCCCCTTCACACAGAGCGGAGGTCCGTGTTTACATACACGGACCTCCGTTCCTCCGCTCGGGGGGCCATCGCGGGTAGCCGGCGGCAATCGAAGCCGCCGCACCCGCTCCCTGGCCCTCCCCGAACACAGTGAGTGAGCGGGCGTGCCTCCGGCGGCGCGCGCGTGCTCACTAAGCTCGATCCCGCAGCCGCCGTCGTATGATGGCGTTTTGCGGGAACGAACCACTTTGCCGCCGTCAAATGCCGATCGGCGGTCGGCAAGTGGCTAGAGAACACACTGATTGACCTTCCTCCTCTCTCGGACCACTTCCCACACAGTGGCACTCTCTATATTGTCGATTCACTGCCCTACTTCTCCATGCACACGACTGACCCTTCCCAACATTCACATGCACAAGGCACAATGCAAATACTGACAGGTGAGCAGGCTCTCATCTGTCGCTTGAAACCAATAAATCCTGGCTCCCCCTTTACATCTTCACCCTAATAATCATATCTCACTCTCGAGCCCCTCTGCTCCCTGACCCCCCCCTTCCATTCTACTCTGCCAACTTTAATGCAAACTGTCTGCATTCATAGACACCTCATTCTTAACACTATCTCAACTGATAAAGCAGGACAATCTTAAAATATGGAGTACCCTCAGGTGAACCATAACAAGCTCCCTCTTAAAATAGTCTCTCTCAATGCTGATGGCCTCAATATACCAGAAAAACAATCTCGGCTACTATTATCAATGCAACAAAACAAGGTGGACAGAGTCTTCCTACAAGAGACCCACTTCGGGAAGGGTGCGATACCCAAATTGCCTAACCCTTGATACCCTACAGTCATACACGCTACTAACCACACAGCCAAATCCAAGAGAGTATTGATACTATTGTCCCTTTCACCCCTCAGATTCACTGTCCGATGAGGAAGGTAGATACAGTATCTCACAAAAAGTGAGTACAGCCCTCACATTTTTGTAAATATTTTATTATATCTTTTCATATGACAACGCTGAAGGAATGACACAATGTAAAGTACTGAGTGTACATCTTGTATAACAGTGTGCATTTGCTGTCACCTCAAAATAACTCAACACACAGCAATTAATGTCTAAACCGCTGGTAACAAAAGTGAGTACACCCCTAAGTGAAAATGTCCAAATCTGGCCCAATTAGCCATTTTCCTACCCCGGTGTCATGTGACTCATTAGTGTTACAAGGTCTCAGGTGTGAATAGGAGAGCAGGTGTGTTAAATTTGGTGTTATCACTCTCACTCTCTTATACTGGTCACTGGAATTTCAACATGGCACCTCATGACAAAGAACTCTCTGAGGATCTGAAAAAAGGATTGTTGCTCTACATAAAGATGGCCTATGCTATAAGAGGATTGCCAAGACCCTGAAACTGAGCTGCAGCACAGTGGCCAACACCATACAGTGGTTTAACAGGACAGGTTCCACTCAGAACAGGACTTGGCGTGGTCCACCAAAGAAGTTGAGTGCACATGCTCAGCATCATATCCAGAGGTTGTCTTTGGGAAATAGACTTATGAGTGCTGTCAGCATTGCTGCAGAGGTTGAAGGGGTGGGAGGTCAGCATGTTAGTGCTCAGACCATATGCTGCATGCTGCATCAAATTGGTCTGCATTGCTGTCATACCAGAAGAAAGCCTCTTCACAAGAAAGCCGTGTTTTCTGAAGTTTGCTGAAGACAAGCAGACTAAGGACATGGATTACTGGAATCATGTCCTGTGATCTGATGAGACCAAGATAAACTTATCTGGTCCAGATTGTGTCAAGTGTGTGTGGCGGCAACCAGATGAGGAGTAAAAAGACAAGTGTGTCTTGCCTACAGTCAAGCATGGTAGTGGGAGTGTTATGATCTGGGGCTGCATGAGTGCTGCCGGCACTGGGGAGCTACAGTCCATTGAGGGAACCATGAATGCCAACATGTACTGTGACATACTAAAGCAGAGCATGATCCCCTCCCTTTGGAGACTTGGCCGTAGGGCAGTATTCCAACATGATAACAACCCCAAACACACCTTCAAGACGATCACTGCCTTGCTAAAGAAGCTGAGGGCAAAGGTGATGGACTGGCCAAGCATGTTTCCAGACCTAAACCCTATTAAGCATCTGTGAGACATCCTCAAATGGAAGGTGAAAGAGCGCAAGGTCTCTAACATCCACCAGGTCTGTGATCTTGTCATTGAGGAGTCGAAGAGGACTCCACTGGCAACCTGTGAATCTCTGGTGAATTCCATGCCCAAGAAGGTTAAGGCAGTGCTGGAAAATAATGGTGGCCACACAAAATATTGACACTTTGGGCTCAAATTGGACATTTTCACTTAGGTGTGTACTCACTTTTGTTGCCAGCAGTTTAGACATCAATGCCTGTGTGTTGAGTTATTTTGAGGGGACAGCAAATTTATACTGTTAAACAAGCTGTACACTCACTACTATACATTGTAGCCAAGTGTCATTTCTTCAGTCTTGTCACATGAAAAGATATAATAAAATACTTACAAAAATGTGAGGGGTGTACTCACTTTTGTGAGATACTGTATCTCTTTTTGAAAGGTAAGATAGTAGGAAAACCCTACACCCTGGCCAATATCTACACCTCAAATTCCCACCAAGTCACTTTTTTCCATAAAATAACTCACTTGCTGGCATTATATAGAGAAGGCACCCTGATAATGGGGGGTGATTTTAATATTGCGCTAAACTCTCTTCAAGACATACCTAACGGAGTGTCCTGACAAATCCTTCTCTTCCTGACAAATCCTATCGCGACAATCCCAAACTTGCTTAAAGATTTCTCTACCTTCAAAACCATGACCAATATACAGATCAATTTCTTGAAGTCCTATGCCCTTAATATCTCACTGAAACGCAAAGTGTTACAGCAATGTCAAGCCAACTTTCTGTTTAGCTGGCAGCAGGAAGAGATAATGTCACTGGGTATTCAACTAACCTCCAAAATATCCAACCTCTATGCCAAAAGCTATATCCCAACCTTGCAAAAATTGCAGCTGTAGTCGACTGGCCTCTTTTCTTGGTTTATACTTTATTTAATGCAAACCCTACCAAACCCTACCAATCAAACTCCCACCCACTTTCTTTGCCTCATTCAAAAAAACTTCTTATGGGGTAAAAATGGACCTAGAATAAGTCATGACCAACTAACTATACCAAAATTGAAAGGAGGCATAGAGCTCCCGGACATCTTCAAATATCACCAAGCATGTATCCTGGCGAGGATAATCAACTGGAACATTCACACTGAAATTAAGGACTGGGTCATACTGGAGCACTCTTTCTCGTACCCTTATTTTAACTCACTTGGACAGCACAGGAACACATACCCCCACAGTGCAAATCCCATCCGCTGATAAACACTAACTTACAGGTCTTTAAGGAGACATATACAAAGCATAAACTCTCCTCTGTTCCAGGCCCTTTTACACCTGTACGCTGCAATCCCCGCTTCCCCCCCAGGTATGTCAGACACCTTTCTGAAAGAGGTCTGGCCGGATGACAAAATCTAGGCAGAACATTTCTTTGATAAAGGGAAGTTAGTAACCCTTCCCTCTCTATCCCAATGCATAAATACGCAGACATTCCTATCTTGGACATATGTCCAAATTCGACACTTCCTAAATAACTCTAAATTTATTCCACACTGGTCCTACCAAAAATCACCTTTTGAAATGATTTGCTCCAAAACGGGAACCACAGAGACATCTGATTTCCAACACGTATGACTTGCTATTCTCCACTCACAACCCTAAATCAAATAAAAGGAACCACAAATGGGAACAAGAACTCTCCTTAGACCTAACAGAGGAGGAATGGGGAAACATACACTTGCATACACAAAGGAACAGTTAATGTCTCTACCCAGGAAAATGAATTCAAAACCCTCTCCAGGTGTATAGGACTCCCCTGAAACTGCATAAATTCTACTCTACGGTCTCGCCCAAATGTTGGAGATGCACTGATGCTAAAGGCTCCCTACTACACATCTGTTGGGAATTTCCACCAATCCAACCATTTTGGAAGGAAGTTCACCACATGCCCTTCCAAATCACGACATTGCCTTTAGACTTGTCTCCGGGATAATTTTTGCTGCATCATTCATCTATCCCGCTGAAAACTCCTTAGCTCTACATATGATAAATGCAGCAAAAAAGTGCATACCACTGCGGTGGTGCAACCCTAACCCCTCCACAATAGCAGAATGGCTCTGACACATACAGAAAACCAGAGATGGAGAAGCTTGTTCACATAGCAAAAGAGACGCAATCCAAATTCAAAAAAATATGGTCCTGCTCGCACCACTTTGTAACAACAGACACATTTATATGACTTTCTGCATAATCAGTGCAGCAAGACCCCCAACACCCCCCGAGAGGGGAATAGAATCCCAATCCCACTCCCATTCCCTTATACTTATTTTTCTCTCCTTTTCCCAGTTCGTACTCACAGAGACTACCGATAGGCTACAAGTTGCATAGAACAACATGCATTGATAGATTGAAAATGCATATATGACTCAATACAGTTAGAAAAAAAATGTGGGCAAAAAAAAAAAAGTGGGGAAGAGGGGGCGTGAGTCTAACCTCTCGACACAGTTTGAGCCCACACGGGGTGTCTAGAGGTATTAAGACTAAGCCCGCAAACCTCCCCATGCCTAGCAGCAAGGCTTATGGTTTGAAATACCCATATCAGTCTATTCTATGTTATACCAAAATATCAGCTTGAATAGACTCACTGTGTGCACTTGTAAGATGTTCGACAAAAATGTTGTACCTTAATACATGATGTATACTTATACTCATTGTATACCTTGATTGTACTCAATAAAAATTGCTTTGAAAAAAAAAAGAACACAGGCACCTCTTGCATTAAGATAATATTTGTTTAAAGTGTAACACCACTTTTGGTGGAAATATTACAAGGATTTTAACAAACTTTATTGCAGATTCCTACCTTTTAATATTCTGAACAAAAACCCTGTGTGTTTCTCTGTATTCATGTGGGAAAGTGAGTCTAATGGGAATGGTTTTATAACTATCAATCAGCTGTGCATCAGCAGCTTTCTAATGAGGAAAGCTGCTGGGCCTTTATCCCTTTAGACTTGATTTTCTACTGGAAGTATCTCACCAAAAATTACATTTTTCTTGCAGGGGATGCCCAAAATCTGACTTGTATCTTACAGTAGACTTCTGGGAAAATTGGTGAGCCAATCACTCAAGCAGGAAGTTATGTTTCTGAGAAATGGTCAGTACACATTCTGTGTACAGAACAACTCCAGGTTGCCATATTGCAGTGCATTTTCAGAAAATTACAGAGCTGCAGATTGAAAAAGGAAGGTAATTTTTAATAACATTCATTTGCAATATGACTTGTGTCTGAATTGTATATGCTATATTATTTTTTCTTTATTTGCTATTTTTTCCCCCACAAAAGTTGAGTTATCTTTTAAAATAGTTCAGCTGTAAAAAGAAGGAGCAAAATGGTTTTCTTTTGTTTTCCCTTATATTTAATGTAAGCTTTATAATTTGCATTTGTTATTTAACAGGAGTTAAACTTCCTTTTTTATTTAAAACAAAGACAAGAAACAATAAATTTGATTCTAGATATTCTCCAAAAATATGTTTTGAAGATAATAAAGGTTACAGATTCAGGTCAATGCACAATACCTGGGTTATATGGTGTGTACTCTCTTGAAAATACCATTTATATTGCCTGTTTCCTTTAATCAACCAGCAAGGTCAGACATCACAAGCAAAGTGCAGGTAGAAAAACAAGCTCTTACATGTGACATGCTCTTAGATGTAATGAGCCATTGGCCTCCTGTTTCCAAAGAAGAT
>BLSH010396471.1:2100-12695 GCA_018402905.1 Glandirana rugosa
TGTATCCGTGTACAAAATGTCTCACGGAATAGGTTCATGGGTTGCAGTGAGGATAGAAGACACTATTATTGAATCCGTCGTGTCAACAAATATGGTGTTATCTACTGTTGTTTTGTTGGTACAGTCAACTTCTGTCTCTTAAGTAGTCATATGGTCTGTTACTCCTTATTAAGTATTTTATTAATATAAAATTATTATTTTCCTTATTAAGATTGTCAACCCAACGTGGAAGAGTGGAGGGTTATCTGCTCCCTGGGTTTCCTGTGTTCCATACGGACAATTTGAAGTGTTCTAACGGAGTTCGTCACGACGACAATTTGTTCGGAAAGTTGGGTTGTCATCTATTGTGGTATAAACAACTGTGCTGCCTAAGTTATTATCACAGAAGATAGGAGTGACGTTGGGTACTTGGATAAGGCACTCTGTAAAACATGTGCCTATGTCTACCATGGACAATCCTCTTTTACTGCCAAGGGAAAGGTCTACCCACTCAAACAATTTTTTAATTGCTCCTCCAACTTTGTGGTGTATGGCCTCACGTGCCCCTGCGGTCTACTTTACGTAGGCCGCACAATCCGACCCCTTAGGTGTCGCTTCGGAGAACACCGGAGACTTATTGAAGAGGGGGAAGACCACCACAGCGTTCCTAAACATTTTTTAGATAAACACAAGAAATCCACACGAGGCCTTAGGGTTTGGGTCATCGAACAGATCCCTTGTACATTACCCGAGGCAGAGCGTTTCAAGAAGCTCTGTGCTAGAGAAACATTCTGGATTTTCACTTCAGACGTCCTCTCACCAGGTGGCCTCAACGAGAGCATTGAGACATCCACCATTCTATAGTTGCACACTTTCTCTGTTTCATCTCCCCTTGGGTATCCCCATGCAGTCTGTTTATATATCTGTGTTGCCATAGGGTACTTACAGTTTCCCTCCAATAGACCACCTATGTGTTTTTCGGTCTTGGGTCATAACCCCAATGAGACCACATATATGCTTCCTATAATTTTTATAATTTTTATTATTTTTATATCTCTATTATTATGCTGTTATTAATGGCTTGAGTGTATTTTTAATATGACTTGCCTCTCACCTGAGATAGTGCAGGTCTATTATGAATCTCTACTGTCTCCCTGCATACTCCCCTCCCCCCTTCCCCTACCCCTCTGTTGTATGGCGTTGCCATGCGTCCCAGTAACTATATTGGTTATCGCATGACGTGTGTATGACACGACCAGCCGTTCTTGTACTCCTCCATGAATTCCCATTAGACATCTGGCGGTGGTCTTCTCCACAAGTTGGATGTTGGATTCCTGCTGGGTGTCACAATACCGATCTGCATTCCATAATGCGCTACTACACTTCTTTTAGTATATCATTTCTAACCTGCTGGGTGACACATTGATTCAGCCGTGCCCCACGGCGTACTACTGGTTTTAAAATCACCTTTTTTAATATCATTGTTAATATTATCTTTTAGAAATTACCTGTTACTCTAAACAGATTCGTTCTTATCCTACTCATACACATACATTTTTTACATAAATTATATGTTTTCTTTTTTATTGCATCCCTTCCCGCACATATATACAGACCGTACTGTTCTATTAATCGTCTGTTTAATATGCCTATCTGTTTTGTAACGATTTGTGCCCCTTTCTGCTTTTATTATAATTATCTTCCAGCATTTAAAATCATTTTACTGATGTGTATGGGATACTATATAATGTATGACCATGTGTTTATATTTATCGCCTCTCGGAGACCACCTTTGTGTACACTTCTCAGCTCCTTCCTGTTCCCTCCCTCTCTTTGTACGGAGCCCCGGATAGATCATCCCAAGTTGGACCAATCCTGTGCCTGCTCCTGCCTTTATATTCCCACCCCTTCCTCTATCAGCCAGTCCTTGCCTGAGGAAGAGGCGCGGTCCTTGTGTCATCAGGACCGTCTTTCGCCTAGGAAACGCGTCGCTTATTGATGACGTCACTCCCCTGTGCCTCGTCTCCTGTGTCATATCCCTTGTCCCGGAGTTACTAGCCGGCTTCCTACCATCTTTCCTGGACGACTTTGTTTTCCATCTGGACACCTGCCTACATTTGGAGACGCTCTCCCCATCGCAGAGGTTGCAGTGACGCCACTTTGGACTACCCATGCTGATCATGCTGTTTATGCTGCTTTACCATGTGAGTGTTTTTATACCATTACTTAAATAAATCCTTTGTAATACTGCACTTAGAGGCGCCTCCTTTTGTCTTTTTCTTCTCTGGATGATGTCCATAGCCTTCTCCTTCACTTTATAATGATGAGGGCGTGGTTTGAAATAAGTTATACATTCATTTAAAAAAAAACTTGAACTGTAAAGGCATTGACCTCAGGTTGTTTGTGCTTCTTATCCAAACATAGATCATCCACAATTACCCAGCCTAGCAATGAACCTGGACAGCACTGAGTAAGGAATATTGATGAGCAGAATGTATCTAGGTTTGGTAAACATGAATAATGTTCAGGTACCAGATCTGAACACCTTTGAAGGTAATGGTAGCTAAATGTTAAAAAAACAATTGTGGCCACAGAGAACATATATCAAAGCAAAAAGAATGTTTGACTAGAAGTGATTTTAGTAATGCTTAAATGTAAACTTAAAGAATGCAAAATTTCAATAAATAGCATGCCAGAGAAATGCCCCAACTCTGCTTGTGAAGTGGCACATCTGTGCAATGTACACATCCCACTACAACAACACTGACCTTTACATTGTTGTAGCTAAGTTCACTTTTTTTCAGATAAAATAATAAATGCACAGAAAATATATGATTGATAATGGTTGTGCCTCAATGTGGAGCTGTCTGAGTAATGGGAAATAGGTATGAGCCTTATATACTGTTGTCATAAGTTAGAGTGGAGCTGTGTCTCTCAACATAAATTGTGATATTTAAAGTGCCTATGTGCCAAGTGTTATAAATAATTTAACCAACACAGTAAATCATAAATTCATCACATTATATCAAAAACTAATATTGTTAATATTTTTTCCCTGCATCCATAGATCAATATGAGTATAGATCCATTGTGTGCAGTCTTGAACTAGGCTCAGAAAATATATTTTTCAAAAGTGCAGTGTTTGTGTTACAAGTGCACAAATGCATGTATTGGTGCTTGAGTGTTAGTGTCCAAATTTATACTGTAGATCCGATAACTTTCTGGTGTGTCTCAGATGGGTTAACAATAGTGTATTATGCAACAATATATCAACCTGTAAACCGTTGTGGCTTTTCTGTATAGTTATCAACAAATATGATATAGTCTATTATTAATCCCAAAGTATCATAATTTTTAACAGTTAGGCATATAAACAGAAAAACAGTCCGTGTATTAAATGTGTTGCCGTGACTTCAGGTGCTCATTCTTGTGACTTTCCTTTATCTATAATTGTTGTGACATGGGGTGTTTTCTCACTCGTGCTCCCCCACCGGAGCCCCCACCGGAACCACAAAGTGTATCCCTTGTTTTATTTAAGTAGAATAGGATACATCTCCAAAGGATAAAACAAGGGATACACTTTTTACATAATACGCTATGGACTTCTCTCTTTTTTTCTACCTTGCAATGCGGTGGAGGAAATAAGCTGTGACTTCCCCTCACCTGCAGGAGCAGGAAAACCTACAAGCAAAAACAACAACAAGAGCTCTCTCCCCTTAGCAACAAATCCCATAGTTGGTGGATGAAGACCTTCACGCCAGGACCGCACACCTTAGGAAATATAAAGACAGGCACTTTACCCCTGCAGGGGTAGTGCCCTCTGGTAAGGAGGGGTCCGGTGGGGGAGCACGAGTGAGAAAACACCCCATGTCACAACAATTATAGATAAAGGAAAGTCGCAAGAATGAGCACCTGAAGTCACGGCAACACATTTAATACACGGACTGTTTTTCTGTTTATATGCCTAACTGTTAAAAATTATGATACTTTGGGATTAATAATAGACTATACCATATTTGTTGATAACTATACAGAAAAGCCACAACGGTTTACAGGTTGATATATTGTTGCATAATACACTATTGTTAACCCATCTGAGACACACCAGAAAGTTATCGGATCTACAGTATAAATTTGGACACTAACACTCAAGCACCAATACATGCATTTGTGCACTTGTAACACAAACACTGCACTTTTGAAAAATATATTTTCTGAGCCTAGTTCAAGACTGCACACAATGGATCTATACTCATATTGATCTATGGATGCAGGGAAAAAATATTAACAATATTAGTTTTTGATATAATGTGAAGAATTTATGATTTACTGTGTTGATTAAATTATTTATAACACTTGGCACATAGGCACTTTAAATATCACAATTTATGTTGAGAGACACAGCTCCACTCTAACTTATGACAACAGTATATAAGACTCATACCTATTTCCCATTACTCAGACAGCGCCACATCCAGGCACAACCATTATCAATCTTATATCCCACCTGCGGGGGGGAATTACTGGAGGGCAGCAGTCGAGTACATGAACCCGTAAGCGCGGTACACACCCCTTCTATAACAGAAAATATATACAAGTATTATTTTTTTTTATTGCAGAAGCCTGCAAAACATTGCACTGTGATCAGTTGATCACAAGTGCAAGGTTAGGGTCCTGTAGACAAGCTCTACAGCCTTCAGCCCTTACCTCTGTATGGGCTGTGAATTTGAAAGCTGCAGGGCGTGTAAATAAACTAAGAGCACCCACACAGTTCATTGAGAACTACAAGCTGTCTGTCTCAGTGGCAGACAAGATTCCTGTGAATAAATGACCAGGCTGTGGGGGGTGGTCAGAGGGGTGAGAAGGACATGTGCTGTAGCATGTTATTTCCCAAATATAAGTGTAACATTCTCCAAAATGTGACTGTGACTAATGTTTAAATTGCCAGCAAAATGATAGCTCCCAGCTGCTTTTAAACAAATGGCCAGTGATTTCTGCTCTGACATGCATTGTTAACTGTGGGACCTCATGTAGGCAAGTGTGTGCCTTTCCAAATCATGTCCAATCAACTGAATTTACCACAGGTGGACTCCAATCAAGTTGTAGAAACAGCTCAAGGATGATCAGTGGAAACAGGATGCACCTGAGCTCAATTTTGAGTGCCATGGCAAAGGCTGGGAATATACATGTGATTTTTTATTTTTAATAAATTTGCAAAGATTTCAAACAAACTTCTTTCATGTTTTCATCATGGGGTATTGTTTTTAGAATTTAATAATGATTTTAATCCACTTTGGAACAAGGCTGTAATATAACAAAATGGGGAAAAAAGCGAAGCGATGTGAACACTTTCTGGATGCACTGTAGATGTTAATGGTGGACCCCTGAAAAAAAAATCAGCATAGCCCCCACCAATTTATTCCAGGCCCTTCAGGTCTGGTAGGAATGTTAGGGGGAACCCCACCCAATAATAAAAGAAAAGCATGAGGTCACACCAAAAAAAATCAACACCATATCTGAGCATATTCACCTCACTGCTATGTTGAGCTCTGACACATTGTAATACAGCAGTCTTATTTTTAAATTCCATGTGACTTGTATACTACTGAGGACTTAATGTGTCTAGGCAGGGATGGAAGAGCCATTTCTTGCAGTGTTAGGACATAAAACTTTCCACTCGGTCCTGAATTTGAGGCCAGGCTCTAGAAAAACAGAATTACCAGAGGAAGTACAGGCTGGCCAGATCAGCTGCATTTACAGAAGTATATCAGTCCACCTCTAATAACGTAGCACAAAGCATGACACAAGAATGCTTTCATCCCAGAATTGATTTTGGTTTGATGTTTGTCTTTATAGCCCGAGCCATGTAAATGCTGTAATTATCTTTGTGAAGGATGTGCCTTGCAAAGCATATGATGGCATTCTTTATATTTGTGTCTTAATTTCCAGACAGAAACCCATGTATTACTGTCTGTTTACAGATTTCAAACATGAAAATTCAAAGTCAGAACGATAAAAAAATGAATGTAGGTCAAAGCATGACTCTCATATAAAATTAAAGTTTAGCTAATAGGTCTTGAAAAGTGTATATAGCACATATGGTCCATGTGTGTAGTTTGTAGATATACTGTATCTGTGTGTGTAGTGTACATATACTGTCCATCTTTTTGTGTAATGTAGTTGTACAGTCCATGTGTGTATATTATAGCCGTACAGTCCATTTGCGTGTTTTGTAATTGTATTGTCCGCGTGTGTGTGTTCCATGTGCATGTAGCGCAGATATATGGTTCATGTGTATGTAGTGCAGATTTACAGCACATGATTGTGTAGCTTAGGTATACAGTGCATGGTGTGTATGTGTATACTGTATGTGCCTGCGTGTATAGATATAGAGGTGTTGATTTACTAAAGGTAAATAGACTGTGCACTTTGCAAAGTGTAGTTGCACTCTGCAAGTGCAGCTGCTCCAGAGCTTAGTAGGTGAGGTAAAGCTTCACTTTGCAAAGAATACACAATCACAAGGAAAATAAAAATAAAAACTGCATTTTCTCTTGCACATGATTGGATGATGGAAGTCAGCAGAGCTTCTGCTCATTAACTAAACTCTGGTGCAACTGCTCTTGCAAAGTGCACAGTCTATTTGCCTTTAGTAAATTAACCCCAAAGTGTCCATGTATGTGTAATATAGGTATAAAGTCTGTGTGTGTGTGTAGTATTGATGTGTGATAGACATGGGTGGATGGTATAGATATATAGGGCTTGATCTATTGAAGGCAAAGATTGTTTTGCATGGGTTCTAAAGTCTAACAGTTTTTATTTTAATGGATTCTCTGTATTAGAATAAAAAAATTCTCAACTAAAGGCCCATACACACGGTCCGACAGTCGTATGAAAACGGTTGACGACCGATTGTTGTACGATCATCCGACCATTAGTATGCGCAATTAAAACAGCCGACGTGCGACGGTCGTACAACATAAGTTGGATGAGCAGACTAGAAAACTTTGGTTGTACAACAAGCGGTCGTACGACATTGTATCATATGTACAGAGAAGTTGGTCCAACAAGTTGTATGTACAAAACACGCATGCTCAGAATTCAGGAACGCTCGGAAGTGTCCGTTCGTGTAAATCTACGTTCCTAATTCACAAATCACATGCCCCAAATTTCCTCTTTATACGCTGGTAACACGTCACTACATTTGGCTTGGTCGTACGATCACTTAGTGCATGTCAGTATGCGAGATACATCAGCCAACATAAGATTTTGGCCGTTTGGACGTACGATCGTCGCATCGTGTGTACGAGGCTTTACTGTTCTTCCGACAAGCCCCACCTAAACACAAAGGTCCTGTCGTGATCCATCGCTATCCCAGCTGCAGTTCTTCTCTCCCTTCATTATCTGGTCTCACAGAAGACTCATGCAGCAGTCTGAGCCATAGACTCCTGCTTCTGTCAGTCAAGCCCTGTTAGGAAAGAGTGGGTAAAATGGCTGAGTCGCACTGTGTGGGTGTGGGATGTACGAACACAGCCTGTGTGCCCGTACGGGTGCCCCCATAGGTAAGTATGACATCTCTTTTTATTTTAATAAAAAATAAAGCTTTACAACCATTTTAACTAAACATTTAACTTGAATGGGGTGGAAATCCACTGATTTCATGTTCCAATTACGTGCAAGCAAAAACACAGTTTTTTTTTTTTTTTCCTGGCATGTGATTGATTATTCTTTGCAAAGTGAATTTTCACCACATGCACTAAGGAAAAACTCCCTTGCAAAGTGAATGGTATATTTGCACTTTCAATGTACTTTCAAAAAACTGACCCCAGTGAGCTAAAATTTAAAAACTAAAAGTGAAAAACCTTTCCCATTAATCCTGATTCTTGTATTGCCTTAAATTGTCCTGAAAATGTGTCTATATGTTATTTTCACTTTTCAGTTACCATCACCAAATATTCTCTCTTTTTTATGCCAGGCACTTCCTAACAACTTAGAGACTCTTTATCTGAGAATAATGTTGTGCACTCAAAGTAAACCATCAGATTATATACAGTATAACTGTGGAGTACAGCCTTAAGCCAGCCATACATGGAGTATGGAGTATACATGGAAATCTCCCCGCTGTCAGAATACAACGACTCGGTGGGGAGGATTCCCTCATCCATGCTGAGTGTGTGGATGGGGGAATCAAATCTTTTTTTTCAACCCACTGGTTGAAGGAAAATAACTGACACAATTATGCACTGCTTCACCCCTCATTTCAGGGACAGCCGTATGCCCAGTTATTCCCACGTATTATCTCACTCTCAGAAGTATTGGCTCAGTGTAAGGAAAAGCTGTTTTATCTCCTGGCTCAGTGCAATCCTGGAAACAGCTACAGGTAAACCGCCAAGTAAAGCAACTCTGTCACCAGGTGGACTAAGCAAATCCAGCATCACCCTTAAAAGAAGAAGGTTCCTACGTACCTCTTTTGGCAGGCTTCCCCAGTGAAGTTTCAACCTTGTTCAATACACCCTTGTTATGCCTCATTCCCAAGGAGTATTAGCTATCGTGTCCCCCTATTGGATGCTATAGTTTTTCATGCCAACACTACATCACTACTGTGTACTGCACCTTTTTACTTTTCTTGAGCATCTGTTATTAACACTGAATTATAGAAGCAGATAAAAAACCTTCTATGGGGAAACTAACAGCCTGATCCCTATGCACTACAAAGGAGAGAACACAACTAAATAAACCAACAACCAACTTGTTGGACTTGTTACATAATCGGCTATGGATAATTAGTGGGTAATATTATACATATATATACATATATGTTGGTTCTATTATCACCTTGTACTCTGGCTATGGATAAATAGTTGGGAATGCTATACATGTTAGATTTAGAATTACCTGGCACTTTTCATATTCTTTTTAGAGATTGTTGTTCTGACCCTATTTGGGATGAAATCCAGTACCACAGTCTTTGATGCTCAGTGCATACTATAGTTGGCCCATTCCTTCCTGGACCTTCTGATAAAATTAGTTTTGTATACTGGGATGAATTAATTGTTTATAAGTAATTATTCACATCAAGCACTGATAGATAGGTGTTATCACTTACTAAGATATATCCCTTCCATTTCCAGTGTTAAATATAGCTTGGATGTTGGAATTGGCCCATTTGGGTCAACGTAATACTACTCTCCCAGGGCAGTCATCTTATTGTGCCTTGTATACATGGCCAATACAACTATTTTGATATAATCATATGCATATTATTTACTCTGGTCATATACTGTATATTACATTTTGTATACTTAAATCTGTCAGGCTGGCTGCTTCCATCCCTGTGTTTGTTGCGGGGTAATCTGCTCGCTGTACCCCTGTGCCTGCCCCGGGCATTGATGAGTTGACATTCGGCCATCATACCCAATGGTAAGAATATGATAATTCACATAAGTATATAATCAACATATATATTATGCTGTTGTTATGATTAATTTGCTGCATTTTGATACGAATATTGTATTGTTGTAGGTTGTTGATTCTTCTCCTGTCTGGGTCCTGAGGAAGCCAAATATCTAGCAAAACACGTTGACCTTACAGACAAGAAGCTAAGCACATGCCACCCATATTGGATTGAATGTATCCTTGTGCTGTGTGTGATTGTATGTATTTCCAATGAGCTACAGATAGCTAATTAGATGGTATTAATCTCCCCATATGTTTGGGGTACGTTCTATTCTTTTTAAAATTGTACAATTAAGATTATGTTTTATTTTACCTAAAAATTGTCTACATTGTTTTGCTGTTATAGTCTGCCATTGTAGGTTACTGGAGTTTAATAAACTCCGGTTTATACCTATTTCTTTCTTTACAGTGCTGCAGTTGTTGCTAAGGAGGCTGCTAACAAGCGAGTTTGGAAACAGCTACTGGAAGTTCCCATTTAAAGACTAATTTCACCTTTCTAAGCATGGTTCATGTTACACTGATACATAGTTCCACACTGTCCATCATTTGGAGGGACTGTCCCTCTTTTGAAACCAAATCCCTCTGTCTTTTGTGCAGCCTCAGTTGTCCCTTTTTTTGTTCTGATGTGTAGAGTTGACCGGACACCTGGATGTTCGAGTTCGGCCGAACTTCGCGAAAAAGTCCGGGTTCGGTACCAAACTTAACCTGAACTTTACCCTGAACCCCATTGAAGTCAATGGGGACCCGAACTTTTGGGCACAAAAATGGCTGTAAAAAAGACCTGGAAAGTGCTAGAGGGCTGCAAAGCACCAGCAGGAACCTCTCCCTTTAGAACTAGGAGATGATTATAGAACAATAATCTGTCCCTTACAGCAACAGCAGGAACCTGACCCTATAGGAGTAGGAGATGATTTTAGAACAATAATCTGTCCCTCAAAGCAGTAGACTCTACCTAGTCCACAATCAGATTGTTCTGTAATGCAGGATGAGATGTTATTATATCTGCAATCTGTCCCTCACAGCGCCGGCAGCATCCTCTCCCTGCACTAGCCTGAGAGCATGTGACATGCAGCACTATGTGACTCCAGCTTATATGGAGGCTGGGTCACATGATGCACTGGCCAATCACAGCCATACCATTAGTCACGAAACGTCGGGAGATC
>BLSH010396471.1:20984-47829 GCA_018402905.1 Glandirana rugosa
CATACTTGTGTCACATTTTTTGTATGTATATTTTCAAGTATACACTTTTTTTCAGGTTTATTTTACACAGGTATTTTCTTTAACACATTAGGTTTAACCATTCACTATACTAAACTACACTAGGTGGTGGCGTAAAAAACTAAATGAAATCGCAACGTAAATAATAATAAATAGACTAACGAGTCAAAAAGACTGACTAAAACGACCGCCGATTACATACAGTCGCGCCAAAGAAGGAGGTTATATGTGGTAATTAATTATCGTATCACGTATTTCCGTGCGATCGTTCGGGTTCCGTCCGGACCCGGACCCGGACTTTGTCCCGAAGTTCGGACGGACCAGCAGAACCCGAACATCCAGGTGTTCGCTCAACTCTACTTAGGAGTAGAATTATGCACTATGCTATTAATTAATGGTGTATATTGGAGGAAGAAACCGCGCTGACATACATTAGCCGCCAGCAAAATCAGTCAGAAAAACTGAGCAATCAGATAAATAATAATAAATGCAACGCTAAAGTAAATCAAAAAATGCGGTGGTGGATCACATCAAATCATATCACTTACCAATTTGGATTACACAATTTCTTTTATGGACACATTTTATTTGGACTTTTTTTCACATATGAACTTTTATATGTATGTTTTTTACACTGTGTTCATACTTATATAGCATCGCTATTATGGACTATTTATTTTCATTTTGATTTACTTCAGTGCTGCATTTATAATTATTTATTTGTTAATTAATAATGTCCTGGTGAATGCATATTGGTGAAGGAAGAGTATCGGGCACATTTTGTGTTTTTACTGCTGCACTGGGAAGTGTCACTATCAGAGGACTTCTTTCATTTTTAACCACTTCAATAATCATACACCTTGTGGACTCTTTGTTTTGCATGGGATTTCTTTTTATGGACACTATGGGGTTGATTTACTAAAGATGGAGAGTGCAAAAACTGGTGCAGCTTTGCATGCTAGCCAATCAGCTTCTAACCTCAGCTTGTTCAATCAAGCTTTGACAATAAAACTTTGAAGCTGATTGGTTTCTGTGTGGAGCTGCACCAAATTTTGCACTTTCAAGATTTAGCAAATCAACCCCTGTGTGATCATGTTTATGAAGTTTATTAATTAATATATTTATAATTTGTATTTCTTTTCACTTTTTTTACAATTACAATTCTTATATCAATTTTCACATTTATTAAGATTTACTTCAATAAAAAAAAAAAAAAAAAAAGATTTACTTTGTGATCGGTAAGGTTTTTATGCGCTGCACTTGCTTGATGTTTATAACAATTAATACAGGATGACCACAATACATGAGGTTCACAGATCATATTGGAGTTCTAAAGATCGAGTGCAGATCTTTCTAACTGGAAATCTGTACAGAGCTCCACAGAGCAATCAGGGAGAGAAAGGTGGCAGCTGTGTTTGTAAATTTGAGCTTAGGCTACTGAGGTCTGTAAATATTTTTTTTCAGTAAATCAGTCATGGAGAGCCTAGTAAACATGTCAAGAAGCCAATCCTATCAAGAAAATTAGAGCCCTGCTTACTATACTAATAAAAAGTTGCAAAAGCCAAATTATACTTTGGCTGGAGAAATTTCTGTTCCGGGTTAATTATTCCTAAACATTCTACCATGGGATCTCTTTCAAAAAATCTGAGTTTAGGCTGGCTAATTCTCCTCATCAGCAGAGATCACATACTGTACCTGGACAACACAAAATCCTTTAACAGATTTGTCTCCGATCAAGGAAAGCATCTTGGGCATCAAAGAGAAAAGGGTTAGTAGGTGATTGATTATTCATGATAGGTAGTTTGATTTCATTGTAAAGCTTTTATGTTGTCTTTGGTTGCTTTTTATGTCTTCTGAAAGTTCTTCATTTTGCTGTAACTATATTCTAGGCTCAGAACTTATTAAATAGTTTTCCTTATTTTTATTCTTGTATAATGATGAATGGTTTACATAAGAATACAAAAAGTGGATACTATTTTAAGCAAAATAAAAATAACTGCTTCCATGCAACATTTTTGGTGATGATTAATGTTACTTGGTATGTAAATGTATGCATAATAAATCCCTGTTTAGCTTAGAACCTGAAAAGCAGATGTTGCTTAGTGATTTCATGCTTCAGAAATGAGTGAATTCTCCAATTATTATTCAATATTTGTTACGATATTTTTTTCTTCCAGTGGTTGTTATACCATGCAAACACATACTTATAATGATCAAGAACAATGTGGGTTATTAAAATGGTCCCTGGACAGCTACTTCTTCCGTAATGAGTAAATATATACCAATAACTATGCTGAAACATTGGTTATTTTAGTAAGTTGGATAAAATGTTCTACTTGTACTGTACTTTTTTCCTGTGTTGTCTCTGCAGCACTATGTTTTTTTTTAACTTTTGTGTCATGGCTGAGTATACCAATGTTCATGTGTCTCCAATCTACTGAAAATAAAGCAAATCCCAGTATAACTTCAGTCAGTTGAGGGGCAGACGAATTAGGGCTTGTTTATACCAGTTTGCATGTATTAAAGGATAAGTTCACTTCAGAAATGAATACATAAATGCACATTTTTACAGGTAAAAAAAATATGCATTTACTATTCCTTTGTTTTTTTTCTGTTTTTTTTTTTAGGAGCCTGGAAACCATTGTACCTGTGATCAGCAGATTGCAGATGCCATGCAGGACTCCTGCAGGCTGTCAGTGTAAGATGTCTACCCATACACCATAGGGGCCAGGGGCGTATATACCACAAGGCAAACAAGGTGTTTGCCTTGGGCGACAGTTTTCAGGCGGGGGCAAGCGCAGCAATTAGTATCACTCTGATGCCCCAGCTAGACTCCTGTGTGCGGCTGGGTGTTCGCACTGTCCAGGAACACACAGCTCCCAGCCCACTGCCACCTCTTCATCAGCCGCTCTATGAGCACCAATCCAAAGGAATGATGTGGGCAATGTGACAGGATGGCACACATTGGGGATGGAAGGAGGAACCTGCACACTCTGACCTCCCTCCACTCTCCTGTTCCTGGTGTCACGCATCGAGGCTCATATGACTACCATGTTCTAGGAGGAGAGGTGAGTGATCCGTGGACACTGAGCCAAGTCAACACTGTGCACAGACTCCTGACATGATTGCCACCCTCCTCCTCAGACTGGGCTCTCCTCTACACCTCCTCTCACTTGAAGGGTTAACTGTCATCTGTGCCTGCCCCATGGAGAGTGTGTCGCCTCCCTGTGTGTGTGGGGAGCCCCCACCCCATACCCCCCTCACCAATGTTTTTAATTTTCCAACCTAGACCCTGCACAGCCACCAGGGACCCTGTACAGCCCCCATGGACCCTTCACAGTCACCAGGGACCCCACACAGTCACCAGAGACCCATACAACCAACAGAGGCACCACACAGCTACCAGGAACCCCAAACAGGCACCAGGGACCCAGCACAGCCACCAGGGGCCCAGCACAGTGACTAGGGACCCCGCACAGCCACTAGGGACCTCACACAGTCACCAGGGACCCCGTACAGCCACCAGAGACCCCGTAAAGCCACCAGGAACCCCGTACAGGCACCAAAAACCCTGCACAGTCACCACTGACCCTGCACAGCCACCAGAGGCCTCACACAGTCACCAGGGACCCCGCTCAGCCACCATTGTTACAACACTGTTTACTGTTTAACCTCCCTGGCGGTATGATTATTTCAGATTTCTGGTGCTGAAAGCGGTACATTATTTTGCATGGAAATTTGGCGTTTTATATTGTAGGCCTGTAATTCTTAGGAATAACTCACTTAAATCTGTCCAAACAAGAGTCTAGTAGACATCCCAGGTTTGATAAAGTTTGAAACAAGAAAATAACTATAAATAATTATCAAAAATAATACTATAATAGTAATAACATTTATTCAATAATGTAATTAAATCAAAAACACTGAAATTTGCTCAATTGTCACTGATGACAAATTTCCCCAAAAATCAGTATCACTCCATTCTGCAAATTATTCTTATTTACTATCAGTGTTTTCTAGCTGATCAAAAACCACTTTTGACGTAAAGGGACACTTTTTGGATGCCATGGACATTCTCAAGTTTCCAGGCAGAAAGAATGACGTATATAATATAAAAGTGCATGCAGGGCACTGGAAAAACCACTAGGGAAAAAGGGGATGTGAAATGATTTCATACAGTAATTTAATCTTACAGATTACAGTGTACTGTATGTATACTGTGTGTTTCACTTTTTGAATTTGCCGCCAGGCTCCGCCCCCGTGCGACGGGACGCTTGACACAGCCCGCGGACATCGCTGGATCCAGGGGACAAGGTAAGTAACCCAGCCTGGATCCAGCGATGCAATCCCGAGTGTGGCTCGGGGTTACCACTCTTGGTACAGAAAATTCATCCCGAGCCACACTCAGGAATACCGCCAGGGAGGTTAACCACTTGCCGACGGCTGATCGGCAAATGACGGCGACAGAGTGGCTCTGTAACGCGGATCACCGTCATATGACGGCGGCCGCGAGACAGAGCCTAGTGAGCGCGCGCCGCCGGAGGCGCGCGCTCACTGCGTTCGGGGAGGGCCAGGGAGCGGGTGCGGCGGCTACCCGCGATGCCCCCCCGGAGTGAAGGAACGGAGGTCCGTGTAAGTAAACACGGACCTCCGTTCTGTGAAGGGGGAAGGGCTGTGATCCCAGCCTTCCTGTACATGAAGGCTGTGACCACTTCCCTTCTCCTGTTAGGGCAGTCCCCCCACAGTTAGAACACGCCCAGGGAACATAGTTAACCCTTAGAGCGCCCCCTGCAGGTTAACCCCTTAACTGCCAATGGCATTTACACAGTAATCAGTGCATTTTTATAGCACTGATCGCTGTATAAATGCCAATGGTCCCAAAAAAGTGTCAAAATGTTCCGACATGTCCGCCCCAATATCGCAGTACCGCTAAAAATCGCAGATCGCCGCCATTTCTAGTAAAAAATAAAAAAAAATAAAAACCCCAAAAATGAATTCTCATCATCCGTAAACGCGACCACTTTTGCGCAAACCAATCAATAAACGCTGATTGCGATTTTTTTATCGCAAATATGAGGAAGAATATAAATTGGCCAAAAACGGTGAAAAAAAATGTTTTTTTATATTTTTTTTTTGGATTTGTATTTTATAGCGGCGATCAGAAATGACGCAGAGGTGATCAAATACCACCAAAAGAAAGCTCTATTTGTGGGAAAAAAAGGACGCAAATTTCGTTTGGGTACAACGTTGCACGACCGCGCAATTTTCAGTTAAAGCGACGCAGCGCCGAATCGCAAAAAGGGCTCCGGTCCTAAAGCTGGAAATCCTTCTGGGGCTGAAGTGGTTAATATTTAATTTAACTCTGCACTGCTGATCTACTGATCCCTGTCACTGGGATCAGTTAGATCTCTTATGCCCCTGACAGCCCAGCCCTCTCACAATTAGAACACGCCTAGGGAACACAGTTAACCCCTAGATCTCCCCCTGCAGGTTAACCCCTTCACTGCCAATGGCATTTACACAGTAATCAGTGCATTTTTATAGCACTGATCGCTGTATAAATGCCTATGGTCCCAAAAAAGTGTCAAAATGGTCCGATATGTCCGCCCCACAGATCACAACCATTACTAGTAAAAAATGAAAAAAAAATAAAAACCCCAGAAATTAATTCTCATCATCCATAAACACGGCAACTTTTGCACAAACCAATCAATAAACGCAGATTGCAATTTTTTTACCAAAAACATGAAGAAGAATATCAATCAGCCAAAACCGAAGAAAAAACATGTTTTTTATATTTTTTTTTTTTGGATTTGTATTTTAGCAAAAAGTAAGAAATATTTTTTGTTTTGCAAAATTGACACTTTTTTTTGTTTATAGCGGTGATCAGAAATGACACAGAGGGGATCAAATACCACCAAAAGAAAGCTCTATTCGTGGGGAAAAAAGGTTGCAAATTTCATTTGGGTACAACCTCGCACAACCGCGCAATTGTCAGTTAAAGCGACGCAGTGCCGAATCACAAAAAGTGCTCTGGTCCTAACATGGGAAATCCTTCCGGGGCTGAAGTGGTTAAAGACGGCGATTCACTCTACACAGCCACACAGCAGCAATAAATGTACACAAGCCGGTCGGGAACCGGTTAAACATCACAGGTTTTTTTATCTTTTACTATATAAATTAAAAAATACCAAACATTTCTTTTCTGTTCTGTTTCTCTTATAAAATGTTGCAGATACATATTCTTTCTCCCTAAATGTACAGCAAAATGTATTCTGCTGCATTTGTTTGTTAAAAAATAACCCACATCAGAGTAAATTATTTAATCTGTGTGAAAGTTATACAGTTTACAAACTATGGTGTATAAATTTGATTATATCTTTTCATGTGACAATGCTGAAGAAATTACGCTTTGCTACAATGTAAAATAGTGAGTTTAGAGCTTGTATAACAGTGTAAATTTGCTGTCCCCTCAAAATAACTCAACACACAGCCATTAATGTCTAAACCACTGACAACCAAAGTGAGTACACTCCTAAGTGAAAATGTCCAAATTGGGCCCAATTAGCCATTTTCCCTCCCCGGTGTCATGTGACTCGTTAGTGTTACAAGGTCTCAGTTGTGAATGGGTAGCAGGTGTGTTAAATTTGGTGTTATCGCTCTCACTCTCTCATACTGGTCACTGGAAGTTCAAAATTACATCTCATGCTGAAGAACTCTCTGACGATCTGAAAAAAATATTTTTGCTCTACATAAAGATGGCCTAGGCTATAATAAGATTGCCAAGACCCTGAAAGTGAGCTGCAGCACAATGGCCAAGACCATACAGCGGTTTAACAGGACAGATTCCACTTAGAACAGGCCTCGCCATGGTCGACCAAAGAAGTTGATTGCATGTGCTCAGCGTCATATCCAGAGGTTGTCTTTGGGAAATAGAGGTTTGAGTGCTGCTAGCATTGCTGCAGAGGTTGAAGGGGTGGGGGTTCAGCCTGTCAGTGCTCAGACCATACTCCACACACTGCATCAAATTGGTCTGCATGGCTGTCGTCCCAGAAGGAAGCCTCTTCTAAAGATGATGCGCAAGAAAGCCCGCAAACAGTTTGCTGAAGACAAGCAGACTAAGGACATGGAATAATGTCCTGTGGTCTGATGAGACCAAGATAAACTTATTTGGTGTCAAGCGTGTGTGGCGGCAACCAGGTGAGGACTACAAAGACAAAGTTGTCTTGCCTACAGTCAAGCATGGTGGTGGGAGTGTCATAGTCTGGGGCTGCATGAGTGCTGCCGGCACTGGGGAGCCACAGTTCATTGAGGGAACAATGAATGCCAACATGTACTGTGACATACTGAAACAGAGCATGATCCCCTCCCTTGGGAGACTGGGCCGCAGGGCAGCATTCCAACATAACGACCCCAAACACACCTCCAAGATGACCACTGCCTTGCTAAAGAAGCTGAACGTAAAGTTGATGGACTGGCCAAGCATGTCTCCAGAGCTAATCCCTATTCAGCATCTGTGCGGCATCCTAAAATGGAAGGTGGAGGAGCGCAAGATCTTTAACATCCACCAGCTCCGTGATGTCATCATGGAGGAGTGGAAGAGGATTCCAGTGGCAACCTGTGAAGCTCTGGTGAACTCCATGACCAAGAGGGTTAATGCAGTGCTGGTGGCTACACAAAATATTGACACTTTGGACCCAATTTGGACATTTTCACTTAGGGGTGTACTCACTTTTGTTGCCAGCAGTTTAGATATTAATGGCTGTGTGTTGAGTTAATTTGAGGGAACAGCAAATGTACACTGTTATACAAGCTGTACACTCACTACTTTACATTGTAGCAAAGTGTAATTTCTTCAGTGTTGTCACATGAAAAGATATAATAAAATATTTGCAAAAATGTTAGGGGTGTACTCACTTTTGTGAGATACTGTATATAAATTGAATGGATTGCACTCACCTTGTTTTTGTAACAATCCTGATGTACTGACTGCTTATCTGATTTTTGAGGTCCTAAGATGCAAATGACCCATTTTAGGAAACTAGACAGTCCAAGGTGTTTAGTAAGCGGCATGGTTTTTTTTAAGTTTAATTTTGAAGAAATTAGATAAAAAGTGTTTTTTTATTTTATTATATTTTATTCACAGTTGTCATTTTAACAAGTTATACACATATCACCCCTACTCAATAACCCCTAAAAATTGGCAGAGTAAATAAAAATAAAGAGACAGTTCTTGACAAGTCCTTTAGAAAAATAAAGTCCCCCTGAGGCCAATCCAGCGTCAATCACAATGAACACCATCTGCTGACCCGCACAAAAAAACCTGTTCTACACCTGACACTTGGCTTCCACCGAATTACAGCTTTGTTGCCTACCCGTTGCTAAAAAAAACTAAGGGGCTGTTTATCCACCATGCCCAGGTCAATGATATCACAAGGGGCATGGTCACCAGGTGACATCAACAGATGACCCACCCCTTAGTTTTTTAGCTGTGGGAAGGCAGCAGAACTGTCATTTGGTGGGAGCCCAGCATCGGGTGCAGATCTTTTTTATTTGTGCAGGTCGGTAGCCAGCGTTCATAGTGATTGACGCTGGATTTACTTGGGGGAATGCGTAACCTCCCCCCCTTGTGACGTAATTGATGTCATCATCATCAAATGAATGGGCTGCTGTGAACAAGCAAACACAGCTGCTAGAAACCGCATAGATGTTAACCAGGCTTTAACCTATCCATGAAGTGGCGCATCTCTATGGTGTATAGAACTTGTCAAAGCAACGCTGATGTTTGAAAATTTAAAAAATGCTGTTTAAATTGTTGGAAAATTACAGCTTTGGCTTCTTTACTTCTGTTTGTAAACAAATGATCAGGCATTCTCTTTATATATACCAGACACTTATCCAAAATAGGGTCTGATATAGATATTAATGGTGGACCCCTACAAAAAAATAACCTGCATGGGGTTACCCCTAAAAATACTTAGCAGACCCTTTTCTTTGATGAGGGTCTGGTATGAATTTTAAGGAGGAACCCCACAGCAAAAACAAAAAAAATGGTACCTACGTTGAGAAGGACATGGCCTCGTCTGTGCAACCCTGGCAGTAAATGAATGGGGCTGGGGGGTGTCACTGGCTGCTAAGGACATAGTAGGTGCAGCACCCACACTTCCTTAGCAGCCTTTGACAGAAAGGAAGCTGTCAAATATAGTAGCAGTAGAAATATACAGCAAACCCAACCTTGACCGGAGCCAAAAGCTATGTGACCACTGTGACAGTCAATCACAGTAATCACAGGATTGGGAAGTTTGCCCAGTCATCTAGGATTAGGAACAGTCAAAAGGCCACTAGGAAGGGGATGGGAAGGTATTATATTTATTCCTGGGAAGGCCAGATTTTTTTTACAAGATGTAAAGTTATATCACTCTAATTCTAATGTTAGCATATCACAACTCTTCTGTTCTAAAATGTTTTGATTTTTTATTCACATATAAAATGAATTGTTCAAACAGGAAGAAGATTGTGTCACTTATCCTAACTTTAGAACACCATATCCCACATCAAAATTGGTTATGTATATCTCCTCATCCGAGGTCTATAACCTCCTCCTACTTTTTTTCACCAAACCGCTGGAATACACAGCGATAAAAACTTGTGGTAAAGACTTTCCTCTAGACAACCTTCCTCATCTATTACTAGAAGGCTACAGAACAACCTTGAAAATAATAACAAATAATTCCGGGCGGAAAACCTAATTTAAACTACTACATAGAGCATATATACCCTACATCAAACATCACCCCACAGGACTCTTCTGGGGAGAAACTTTGTCCTCTTTGCAAGGAAACTCGTTCTACACTTCTTCACCTATGGATATGCCCATTAATAGCAGAGCTCTGGAATCAAGTCCAATCCTATGTGATAGGCAAAACCAAGGTCACAATACCCAAAGACCCCATTTTCATGCTGTTTGGATGCGGCTAAAACACCCCAGATCATGGGGCCTATGCCTTCTCTCAACACCGACATCTCCCTCAATTGATCTACATTTGTCTTCTCACAGCACGGAGGACTATTCTCAAGCATTGGATATCATCGCAACCCCCCTCTATAATGCAGGAGAAGAGGGAACGGAAACTTTTGCTATATAGAGCACAACTAGAGGTATGGTCCCACAAAATGGGCTCTGACAAACGCTTATCACCAGCGATGGCAGGCATTCATAAATGCGACCTTCCAACCATATGAACAAGTATCCCTACGATCACCTTATCTTTATGAGATATGGCTCTTGACTTACTACAACCCCAACTCTGGTCATGCCTATTTAAAAAAGCAGATGATCTCTTCATCTAGAGCAAGATCAAACTCTGGCCATCAAGGTGATGTTACGTCAAACTCCCTGCAGCCCCATCCCTCCCCCCCACACTATGAATGGACTTCAGATATCAAACCCAGACCGTTAACCTGTCCTTTTTTGATGTGTTAGTTTTATTCTTCTTGACTTATGCTAGTTAACATTTAAGACGCTGACCCTAACACCCCCTCCTCCTCCGGATTCCAGAGGGGAGATGCAGAGGTCTCACTTTTCCATACAAGTTTCCTCATATAACAAACTAGGTCAAAGTCTATAGTTTGTTTGACTCCCCAGAACAGGACTGTCTTCCAGCTCCCCCCCCCCTCCTTTTCTCTGTTCTTTTCTTCGTTTTCTTTTTTTTTCTTTACTTTTTTATTTTGCCTACCTTCACCTACAAATATTATTGAGAAACATATTATATTTGTCCTGTATATGTGTATATCTAACCTTGCTTAGAATTTATTCTACACATTATTGGCAATTGTTGCACCTGTTTCAATGCATTGTTTTTCAAAAACCTAATAAAATATGTTTAAAAAAATGGTTATGTATGGCTTATAAATGTGAGTGGTTCTGGTATAGTCTTTTTGTGAACTGTACATGATGAATTTGCATTCACAAAGGCTGGATGGAAGAGAAATACAAAATTCCAAATTTTAAAATAAAGCAATGCCAGTTAAAAAGCGAGCCTTTGCAATTTTCATCTTACTGCACGGATCATAGGTAGGCTTCAAATGTTGACCAGAATCATTTTAGTTTATCTAAACCAAACAATCTGGCTGATAACATCTAATTGTTTCTGGAAATCTCTGGATACAACCTTGCTGTGTTATGAAATGGGATTTCTAGAAGTATTTTATCTCACATAGAGAAGCAAAATGGCAAGTATCATAAATATGATGCCTTTCAAATATAAATAAGAAAGATGCAGGCACATAAAGTTTGCTTTGACACACTAATGTGAGGATCAATTTCTCTCATGGATTCACATCACTTCGCTGGACCATTTTCCATAAATAAACAATACATACAAATTCCTTATCTGTTCTTTAACACCACTGTGTAGCTTCAGTGTTTTAGTATTCCACTGTTTGCACACATTTTTACAGACTATTGCAATGGTCTCTTATTTATTAAGAATGACCTGAGCATTAAAAGAATGTGATATCCACTCCAATTTTCAAATCAGTAGTGTCCAAGAAATGTGCACCGTATATTCAAATTACCAGGTGAGAATGGGCATTATTCCACTGGGTTTAATCAGCCCATGATTACAGCCAGCAACTTACAGATGCATTAGAAAAAATCATATTAACTATAATACTTGCATACCTCTGTTTCTACAACCTTCAGCTCAACACTGGTTGGTTCTCATCCAATACAGTCCGTACACAGGCTCCGTGATCTTTTACTATGTACTTGGATCTCCTCCCCATGCTCTTGGCACTTTTTTGTATTTAACAACAATGAGCATTACTGGCACCTTTATGTTACAGCTGTTGACACTGGCACATCTCTTCACTAATCACTTTGATCACTTTTATTTTCTTGTTTACTATGCATATGACTTCCCCATTCATATAACCACCAGTTTAAACATAATGAAATGCACTGACCTGATGGAAACATACTGTTACATATTTGCAATTTCAGCAAAAAACGTATTCATCTGGCTGAGGTATGTTCCGTTATATACTTGCAATTTCAGCGGGCGCATACATTAATTGCAATATGATTGTTGGTAACACTGTTTCAAACATAGCTACCTTCCAGTGGACATGACATATAAATAGTCTGGATACATAGAGCATTTGTTCTTTATAACATTACAGTGGGGATTGAAAGTTTGGGCACCCCAGGTAAAAATTTGTATTAATGTGCATAAAAAAGCCAAGGAAAGATGGAAAAATCTCCAAAAGGCATCAAATTACAGATTAGACATTCTTATAATATGTCAACAAAAGTTAGATTTTATTTCCATCATTGACACTTTCAAAATTACAGAAAACAGAAAAATGGCATCTTAAAAAGTTTGGGCACCCTGCAGAATTTATAGCATGCACTGCCCCCTTGCAAGGCTGAGACCTGCCAGTGTCATGGATTGTTCTCAATAATCGTCTGGTAAGACCAAGTGATGTCAATCTCAAAGGTTTTAAATGCCCAGACTCATCTGACCTTGCCCCAACAATCAGCAACATGGAATCTTCTAAGCAGCTGTCTAGAAACCTGAAACTGAAAATTGTTGACGCTCACAAAGCTGGAGAAGGCTATAAGAAGATAGCAAAGCGTTTTCAGATGTCAATATCCTCTGCTCGGAATGTAATTAAGAAATGGCAGTCATCAGGAACAGTGGAAGTTAAAGCAAGATCTGGAAGACCAAGAAAAATATCAAACAGAACAGCTCGCAGGATTGAGAAAAACAATTCAAAACCCACATTTGACTGCACGATCCCTCCAGAAAGATCTGGCAGACACTGGAGTTGTGGTACGCTATTCCACTATAAAGAGATACTTGTACGTCCTCACCACAAAAATCAGCGTTTGAACTTTGCAAATGAACATATAGATAAGCCTGATGCATTTTGGAAACAAGTTCTGTGGACCGATGAGGTTAAAATTGAACTTTTTGGCCGGAATGAGCAAAGGTACGTTTGGAGAAGAAGGGACACAGAATTTAATGAAAAGAACCTCTGTCCAACTGTTAAGCATGGGGGTGGATCAATCATGCTTTGGGGTTGTATTGCAGCCGGTGGCACAGGGAACATCTCACGAGTAGAAGGAAAAATGGATTCGATAAAATTTCAGCAAATTTTGGATGGTAACTTGATGCCATCTGTGAAAAAGCTGAAGTTAAAGAGAGGATGGCTTCTAAAAATGGATAATGATCCTAAACTCACCTCGAAATCCACGGGGGATTACATCAAGAGGCGTAAACTGAAGGTTTTGCCATGGCCTTCACAATCTCCTGACCTCAACATAATTGAAAATCTATGGATAGACCTTAAAAGAGCAATGCGTGACAGACAGCCCAGATATCTCAAAGAACTGGAAGACTTTTGTAAGGAAGAATGGGCAATGATACCTCAAACAAGAATTGAAAGACTCTTGGCTGGCTACAAAAAGCGTTTACAAGCTGTGATACTTGCCAAAGGAGGCAGTACAAGAGATTAACTCTGCAGGGTGCCCAAACGTTTGCAGATGCCATTTTTTTGTTTTCTGTTATTTTGAAAGTGGAATGATGGAAATAAAATCTAACTTTGTTGACATATTATAAGAAAGTCTAATCTGTAATTTGATGCCTTTTGGAGATTTTTCCATCATTCCTTGGCTTCTTTATGCACATTAATACAAATTTTTACCTGGGGTGCCCAAACTTTTGATCCCCACTGTTTTCTTATCTTACCTGATAACACGCTTTGTATTTATTATGGTTTTAACATTTGTTGTTTTGTATGGATGTTTATTTCCTCTTTTTATACTTTTAATTTCTATAAATATCCTTTTCTGTAACTCTGATGAAAGTGGAGTGTTTTGGTCCTGAAACACATTGGATGTTTTATGTAATTTTGCTAAGAACCATTAAAACATTTTGGACTTTCATCTTTTTGGCTTAGCACTCCTGTTGTTTGCATATGCTTCAAGTAGAAATCTTAATATTGATTTGAGAGGATCCTTGCTTGATGTAAGCAGCCTAACCAAAACCAGTGAGCTCACATAATTATTGCATTTTTCTTCTTAGTCCGAATGAATTGTTGAAGTTCTTTTCTTTGTTGCTGTCTAATTTAACAATGTTTTCCTTGGACATTGTTCTGTGAAGCAAAAATGGGCCATTTATAAGTTAATAAAAAGCAAACAATACATTATGACTACTACGGGGAAGTATTTATACAACGTACCTATCCAAATATACGTGAACGTTGATGCTTCTTTGTACAGTCCCCACACCCCATTCATCACTAGCTATGTTACCAGGAGGCGTAGCTTGAAGCTTGCGGGTCTGATGCAAAAGTTGACCTGGGACTCCCCATTACCACCGCTTTCATCACATGCCAAGATACTCCCAGTGGGCTTGTATGTAAAAGTGAAAACTCAGACGGCCCAGCCTGGGCCCCTCCCAGGCTGTGTGGGGCCTTTGACTTCCACCTTGTGTGCACGAGCATGGTTGAGCAGGGCAGGGAGGGAGGGGTTGCACTGGGCTGGGCGTGGGGTTGAGCAGAGAGTACGCTGTTGGTGGAAAGGGCTTGCCCCGTAACCCTGTGCAGATGAAACCAGCAACTCAGAGGGCCTGGGACAGGCTTGTGCAGGACCCTGACCAGCCGGCCCAGGCCCTCTGACTTTACTGAATTACCTGCAAAGTGCGACATGGTAAATGCTTTTCCCAAGTGACACAGTGTAAAATAGAGATAGGCAAGGTTGAGAGGTAGAGATCCACCTGAACAACATGAAAGAGAGCATAGATCACTGGGGTTTGCTGCCTTTTTAAAAAAAAAAAAATTAACTAGCAGGGCTTAACCACTTCAGCCCTGGAAGGGTTTACCCACTTCCTGACCAGGCCATTTTTTGCGATACGGCACTGAGTCGCTTTAACTGACAATTGAGTGGTCGTGCGACACTGTACCCAAACAAGATTGCTGTCCTTTTTTTTCCACAAATAGAGCTTTCTTTTGGTGTTATTTGATCATGGCGGTTTTTATTTTTTGCGCTATAATCAAGAAAAGACTGACAATTTTGAAAAAAAAAACAATATTTTTTTTTATGTTTTGCTATAATAGATATCCCAAAAAATTTTTTAAAAAACAAATTTCTTCATCAGTTTTGCTACATATTTTTGGTAAAAAAAAATCACAATAAGTGTATATTGATTGGTTTGAGCAAAAGTTCAAAAGTTATAGTGTCTACAAAATAGGGGATAGGTTTATGGCATTTCTATGGCATTTTTATTTTTAATTTTTTTTTTTTACTAGTAATGGCGGTGATCAGCGACTTTTAGTGGGACTGCAACATTTCGGCAGACAGATCAAAAACGTTTGACACTTTCTTGGGTCCATTAACATTTATACAGCGATCAGAGCTATAAGCATGCACTGATTACTGTTGAAATGTTACTAGCAGGGAAGGGGTTAACACTAGGGGCAATCAAGGGGTTAAATGTGTTCCCTGGGAAGTGTTTCTAACTGTGGGGGGAGTGTACTGACTGGGAGTAGAGAGAGAACGCTGTTCCTGATCACTAAAAACAGCAGATCTCTCTCTACTTCCCTGTCAGAATGGGGATCTGTCTGTTTGCATTGACAGATCCCCATTCTGCCTCTCTTTCCCGTGATCTCAGGTGGCCGGTGGACATTGCGGCCACTGGACACGAGCATCAGCTCCCCTGCCGTGCTTTATTGTTTTATTATCATTTTCTAAATGTGATTAATTGATTTAGTTAACCCCTTGCCGACCAGTCGCCATCATTATATGGCGGCAGGTCGGCACGTTCCCACAAATCGCCGTACTGGTACATCGGCCCTTTAAATTGCTTTGCAGAGGTCTCCATGGGCATTTTGCATGCGCTGCCTTGAACTTAGAGACGTAAAAATTAGCCAAGCTGAATGAGCCTCTATCGCTTCTGGAGACTTTTACCTGGCTGCACTGTAAGTTTTCTGGATGACCTTGACACTTTAATATGAAAAGGGTTTGCCGTAGGTTTTTTTTCTCCAAACTTGCCTGATGTAACACAAACAGCCTCCTGGAGGATTTGAGTGGCTTGAAGGTAGACATTTTAGACACTTGATACATCCAGCGTGTGTAGGTTAGGTACTGTCTCTGCTAGAAAGGATGGAACCACTACTTTGTAAGATGCAAACAGAAGACACCTTGGGAACAAAGGTAGGTAGCATAGGCCCTAACTTGTTTGGAAGGAATAAAATGTAGGATTCTGTAGCCCCAAGTGCTTGCAGATCTGATACTCTGCTCCTTAAGTTATCACCTGAAGTTATCGAGGGAAACTGCCTCTCGAGTGATGTTCCACTGAGGACTACTTTCTGCGATGCAAACAGAGTCCTGGCAAGGAAATCCAGCACCAGAATAAAATCCCACTGGGGAACATTTTTCCTCCTCAGGGCAAAGTCTTAGGACCAACCTTCTAAAGCATTCTCTTGGCAGCACATATGCCCATTTTCCCTGGTGAAAGCTGAAATGTAAACCCTTACAGTACTAGCCTGAGCCCCAAATCCAGATCCATGTGAAGAAATTATAGCAACTAGGTAACCTCCGGGTGGCGGGGAACAAAACTCTGCTTAGCTGCAAAGACTGTGAACCTGTTCCAGGCTTTGGAGTGAATAGCGATAGTGGACGTCCCTTTCTGAAACCTTGCCAAGATTGAACCACTTCCAGAGGACAGCCCAAGTCCTCCAATCCTTCCATCCTGGAACAGGTGTTGTGGAAACACTGGTAGCTGAAGTGCTTGGTCCGTACTAGGTTCCATGGCTAGGGTAAACTCAAGGCCTGTGGGCCAATTGGCAAGCTTGCTATCACAGTGAGACCCTCTGCTCTGGAACTTCACAACAAAAGGCAGTAGAGGAAAGACATCTGCTAGGCGAATTTTCCTTGGGTAACTGAGAGCATCCACTTCCCCCACCAACAGGTGATGGTAGCAAGAAAGACATCCTCTGAATGCATGGTGATGCAAACAGGCTCAGCTGATGGAGGCCCCATACTTGATCAATATGGGCAATATCTTCAGATTAAAGACCCATTCATTGGGAACCAAAAACACCTGGTGCAACAGTCCCATTTGGCATCCTGGGTGCCCTGGTGCAACAGTCCCTTTTGGCATCCTGGGTGCTCAGAAGGTACACCACCCATAGCCCCTGAAGATTTGGCCAGAGACATGATAATTACACTTCTATTGGAGCCTGCCGTGCATTCTCTTTTGTTTCTGAATATATGACACTACTGCTGTGTTGACCTCATGCAGAATAACCAATCAAGCTGGAATGTGAGGCAACAGTGCACATAGAGACTCAGAGAAAGGAGCAAACACATCATAGGCATGTGCCAAAAATTATTTCCTCCTCCGCTCATTCACCTGCAGCATAAGCAAGGGAAAACAGAAGATGTTTCCAGTGCAAAACCCACTTCAAGCATGCGTGAGCCTAGACATGCCGTAACAAAGATGGCCACTACACGAGGCCCTCTGCACAGTGCATGCATGGACACCATAGCCCACTCTGAGACCTGAAATAGCCACAAAACCTGGACCAGATCGTGCACACATGCCGGTCACAGGAAAAGCCACAGGTGAAAGGAAAAAAAACTGCAGACACAAGGAAAAAAAGCAAATCGCTCCCACAAAGGAAGAAAGACAAAACCTAATGAAGGTAGAGGCAAGGGAGGAAAAACAAAAAGGAATACCTGTGGGAGAAAATAAATGGCAGCACTAACTCCAGCCACCATGACTCAGCTCAGGTGTGCAGAGAAACACATGCAGCATGGACTCCAGCCACCAAGCACCAGCTCAGGTGTACCACATGAGGTTCTGATGTCTCTAGTTAGGGAACTCCTCAGCCCCAAAACAAAACCCAGAAGGAGCTCTCCTCCTTGTTGGTGCATTTAGCAACTTAAGATGTGAAACTGCACCTGGGAGAGGGTGAACCCAAATAGAATCTGACTCAGGTAGGGACTTATCGCAACTTCACGGTCTTGTAGGTGTAGATCTTGAGGACAAAAAAGAAGAATAGGGGAGGTTGCTCTAGCTTTCCTTATATAGCTTTAACCTTCCTAGCGGTATTCCCGAGTGTGGCTCGGGGTGGATTTTCAGAACCAAGAGCGGTAACCCCGAGCCACACTCGGGCTTGCATCGCTGGATCCAGGCAGCGCTACTTACCTTGTCCCCTGGATCCAGCGATGTCCTCCTGCGGTGTCAGCGTGTCTGCGGGCTGTGTCCGCCGCTCCGATGCCTCTGTGTGCCAGGCTCCGTTCCCTGCTAGCGTCGCACGGGGGCGGAGACCGGCGGGAAATTCAAAAAGTGAAACACACACAGTACATACAGTACACTGTAATCTTACAGATTACATTACTGTATGAAATCATTTCACATCCCCTTTGTCCCTAGTGGTTTGCCCAGAGCCCTGCATGCACTTTTATATAATAAATGTCATTCTTTCTGCCTGGAAACATGAGAATGTCCATAGCAACCAAAAAGTGTCCCTTTGCGTCAAAAGTGTTTTTTGATCAGCTAGAAAACACCGATAGTAAATAAGAATGATTTGCAGAATTGAGTGATACTGATTTTTGGGGAAATTTATCATCAGAAACTAAAAGTGACGACAGCGACAATTCTGCAACTGAGCAAATTTCTGCGTTTTTGGTTTGATTACATTATTGAATAAATGCAAAATAATTGTACCACTTTCAGCACCAAAAATCAGACATAATCATACCGCCAGGGATACTAACCATTGCAGGCCTATAGTACATAACGCCATATCTCCATGCAGAAAACTATTACCGCTTTCAGCAATAAATTCCAGACTCAGTCATACCGCCAGGGAGGTTAAACAGGTCCTGTAGGTGGATATAGTGGCAGAGCTATATTACATGAATTCTGTCATATTGGTGTCAGGAAATGACATTTCTGGGGGCGTTCCATACACCAATTGTGTAGAGAATGCCTCCAGATTGCCATACTGCATTGAATTTTACATAAAATTACAGCATTGCAAATTGAAAAGGAAAGGTCATTTTTAATAACATTAAACTACAGCTATATTAAACTATGGCCTGTGTAGCAATTGCATATGCTACATTATATTTTCTTATTTGCTATATTTTTTCCTATGGAAGAATAATATTTATTTTTTTTCAAATCTTTTATTTAACCAAAGACGTGAGACAGAGTTCACAACAAAACATGAGACAGGAAGTGTTTACAAAGGATTACATATGAGCAAATGTAACATACAAAATTACCAGGACCACTTCCAGGTATTATCTATGGTGCGAGATAATGGCTCGACTCACTTCATTTTCCTAAACAGAATAAGGAGAAGAAAAAGATGGGCGGAGAAAGAGTGAGAGAACATTAGAGAAAGCTTAAGGTCAGAGGAAGAGAAGGGGGAGGAGGAAAGAGGGGGGGGAGGGAGAGAGAAAAAAAAAAAAGGGGGGGGGGGGGAAGGAACCTCCAGGGGATAGGGAACATGACTTGTGGACCAGAACCGTCCTTTACTAAAGGGCATGGGATGGGTTTTATATCTACCCTGCTGTGTCAGAATCAAAAAGCGCCTTCCCCTCCTCTGAGAAGATAAATAGATTCCATAGGGTCCAGGTCTTTTTGTAGCGCTCCTGTTGGTGTCTAGCTGTTAAGACCAGGTCTTCTAACTTATTTATTTCTTCCACCTTCCTAATCCACATGCCCACTGTCGGTGGAAGCCGCGACTTCCACCGTAAGGGAATGCATAATTTTGCCGCGCCCAGTAAATGTCTGACAATCGCTTTTTTGTATGTTTTAGCCGGTATACCGGTGTCGTGTAAGAGAAAGAACGCGGGGTCGTCAGGGATAACTTTTTCGTTAAATTTTTGTGTAATCTTGCGGATCGACTTCCAAAACCGCTCGAGTTCAGGACAGGACCAGAAAATGTGTAATAGTGTTCCTCCATTCTCATGGCATCGCCAGCATCTATCCGAGGAAGATTCAAAAATCCGGTGTAGCTTCGCTGGTGTGTAATACCACCTCGAAAGAATTTTAAAATTTGTCTCTTGTATCTTGGAGCATATAGAAGACTTGTGAGTGAATCTGAGGATATGAGTGTGCTGTGATGGGCTGAAGGTATGATGTAGGTCATGTTCCCATTTCAACAGTCCGGGGAGTTGGTAGTCGTCAGGGGGGGGGTGATTAACAGGTTATATGCCACTGAGAGGGTGTGTGTCATTGAGCCCTCACCACTACAGAGTTCCTCTAGCGGGGTAAGGTTTGAGCGAAAGTGAAGGAGGAATAATATTAAGCTTTATTTTATATAGCTTCTTTAAAGGCGGCTTCTCAAAGCGCTTTACAAGGAAACAAATTAGAGTTACCCTTTAAATCTCACAATGTGTTTTCATTTTGGATAAAGTATGGAATAGTTAAACACCCTGTAAACGTTTTTTGACATGTGTGTCCCACTGGTGAGATTTATCTTTATTTCCTGTCCTACAGATACAACAGCAAGCAAATGAAAATCTCTTGATAGTGAGGGAAATGCCCTTTTACAGATGTCACAGCAACAAATGTTCTTTTAATTCTGATGACAACTCAAAATTTCAGATTTCCTCTTTCAGGTAATAGTGACTAGGAGTAATAGTGAGAAAATATCCTCCCAACGGGGACATACACACTCATTAAAACCTAAAAGGAATTTAAACCCCTTTGTCTAAAACTATAAAAAAAGTTTTTGCTTTAGGAACACTTTAAAAATATAGCCTTGGTGCATTTTACATTCCAAATGTAAAGAATAAGTCACAGTAGCTCTCCTTAGCACAATTTTACTTATGTGTTGTCATTTGCGCATTGAGATTAGTTTAAGAAAAAATTACACTCAAACAGATAAATAATATGCAAGTTAAATTTCACAGTTCAAATGCTTTAGGTTCAAAAGCACAGCACAAGGCTATTTTTTATAGCATAGAACTTGGATTACATATTTTTGCAAAATATCTACAGAGTTCAAAAAAACTTTCATTGTATTTCAGGGAGGTATAAAGTACAGCATGAGCCAGCCAGTATTTTACAATGTTTTTTTTAATTTTCTGATTGACATTTCTTATTCCAGAAATAACTGCAGCATTTTATTGAAATGTATTGAAATAACTAGTGTTGCTTGAACTCGTCTGTGTTCGATTCGTCAGCATTTCAACCAAACAGGCAATCGGAGAAAATACCTGAAATTTGAATACCATTGAAGTCAATGGTGACGGATTCGGGTGGGGTGGACATATTGAACTATTCCCAACTGAAGTAATACTTCTGGGAATATCAGGTGACTTCATTGATCCAGAATACCTGGCTGTAAATGTAAATGATCAAACTTACCGTGATTGACATGGATGATGTTGCTGGACAACTTGATTGATAGATATCCTTCTGTGTGCCACAATTGGATTTACTTCTGGGGTCATTTCTTTGTTTTTTTCTTTTTTTTTTTCTTTTAAGTCTTCATGGAAATGAGTTTCCCTGTATTCATTAAGCCTTGAAAAGGGCACATACCGTATATGCTCACCTTATTATTATAAAGGGGGGTTCTAGATTTCTCTATAAGTCTCCCTAATTTACTATTAACCCCAAATCTTTTTTGGGAATACATAGACATGGAGTATGGTGCTTTTGATGGTGGGTGGCCCCTCTTGCGAGGGACCTCCTCAATGTTGAAAGGCTTATAGAATGGTATGGTACAGGAAGGAGGGAGTCATATGCTTGCTGCTTTCTTTATACTGGCCACTTAATTACTACATACCCTTCACAGCCGTGAGGGGCTTTTTATGTCATTTATTTTAACATGAAAGTAGACCCCCAATGACTTTGTGCATATAATTATGCATGTTGCACAGCATTTTTTGCAGCAAATTCAGTGCATTCAAACATCGCAAATGTTCCGCTCTAGCTTTTCAGTACCAATTCAGCAATGGTCAGGGTAAATTTATTGTTTTCCTGAATACAAACAGAAACCATAGAAATAAATGCAGAGAGAAATAAATATGAATTGTATATTATGTAAAAGAACCTGAAACAGAACAATAACAATGTCTTGCCATTGGTTATATCAAACATTTTGTGAATTGTCTGCATTGACTGAGAATTCCATCACAGACCCATGGCTAAAAAAATGTCTTTTTTTCTGACATTTTCTCAAGCAATCTTTAAGACCTCATGAAATAACAGCAAGAAAAACTAGAAAGAATATCTACTGCTCGTGTGGTTTGTTTACATGGATCTGTTTTCAACTCAGACTGATAACCTGCTATGCTGCCCAACAGGGTAAGGGTTTTAGGTAAAAGCAGTTATAAATACTTGCCTTTACAACTGCAATATCTGCTGCGAAACTATGATAGTTGGTCAATTGGGCAATTGCTAAACATAAGGATCAGGGTTGTGAATGCTTGATTCTGCCCTTTAGTTTGATATGATCAAAAGATATAATGTAAAGGGCTATCAGGTTCTTCTTTCTAGCAGTAGCTGCACCCATTCAATATGAAAGTTACCCAGATATGGCTGGCAAGGATCATAGCATATACTTGCAGTATTTGTATGAATCTCCTGTTCTACCAAACGCAGGTATGAGGAGTGCCCTTTAAATGAGAACATGGCCCTTGATACAGGAGTTCACCAGCTCTTGATACTGGAGGTCACCTTGAACCTCGTGTTTCTCAATTTCATACAAGGGAACAGAAATTATGTTAGAAGTTGCAATAGACTCTTTGTTTGTGCTGTGCAGAAAAAACAGTAAAATATTTGATTAGACTATCTAGACCACAAAAGACAATGATTATGAGATGATTATGCTCAAGACAAAATTGTAATTAATTATGATTGATTGTAATTAAGTGGACTTGTAGCTGGACAAAAATACTGAACGACAAGCAGCCTGTAAGAATATGCTGGGTGACATCATTATTCAAGTATGGACAACATCATATGTGGTCAGTGACATCAATGGGAATCCACAGAGACATAATTAAACAGATATGATCATGTCAATATTTGGTCAGTGATGTCACCTGAAATGCCTTGCTTTTTTGTTTACATTTAGCAGCTGGGCCAGAGAACTGTTGTTCACGTTGATTGAATATGTTGGCATATATTTTTTTTTATAAAGGACTGCTTACAATTTTGTAAATAAGTAGAGGTGCTATGAGGGTGGCGGCATTATGGTGCCCCTTATTTTTAAGGAGGGTTTCCAGATTTTGATAAGTCTCCTGCCCCCAGACAATAACAACCACCAGGGCAGGGTTGTGAAAAATAGGCCCTTGAGGGCATGTGGACTTGCCTGGAGAATCCACTTAAAATCCATACCAGACGCTTTGGGTCTGTTATGGAATTTTAGAGGGGGACCCCACACCATTTTCTTTTTTTTATTATTTGCATGAGCTCCTCTTTAATCCCATGCAAGACCTCAAGGGTATTATATGAGTTTTGGTTTTAGTTTTTTTACACTATCCCTGTCCCTATGTTTACAGTCACTTGTCAGCAGAAAATCCTCAGCTGACAGCTGAATGGGCTGGCTGAGGGTATGCCACTGGCTGGTGGGATCCTGTCACATTTATCAGCTGCACTAACACTTCAGCAGGTTCAGTTTGGCTAAACATCCATTTAGATTGGCAATTCACCAAACCTCTGAACATGCAAAATTTGTTCGAAACATGGGTTCAGAATGAAATGGGCATTCATTCCTAGTGGTCAGGTACAAGGATATATGTATATAAATTAAGGTGACACTCTGCAAACAATTCCATGGTTAAACCTTAGTAAAATACTAACTAAGTTCATAAACTCTCCCTCTGAAGCGGAGCTTTTTTCGGTGTTGGGTTTCTCACAGTCTGAATGACCCCATCCTGAGACAGAACTTGACTGTTGCTAATAATAAACCAATAACTTGTGTCCTTTATGGGTAAATTTATATAGGTTTTAAAGATATTGTAGGCAACAGGTTCTCTGCTTTTTGATCTTACACTGCACAAAGTCTGCATGGCATGTGTATTTGTGTCTATAGTTTTTGACTTGAAAGTCAGGCCTATTGGGGAGTGCAGAGCTTTCAATCAACCATTTCCCTTTTTTAAACTTGCTCTGGGTAGCTAATTGTTGATGACAAGGAATCATAATTTTTCACAAGCACCAAGAAAAGAAAGTATTGCCAATATCAGAGATGCTTTATATGAAATAAAGTATTTATCATATATGCTGTGTATGCTGAAATAATGAAATCTTCAAGTAATTAACCCTTGACCCGAATGTTGCAGTTTATTTCTATTACTATCATTCAGCAAAGTTCCTTAAATCCCATTTCCACATTTCTAAAAGTGACTGTGTTTAGGATATGCAATAGAAGGATCGAGGCATGCTTTTGTTATTTTCTCCAGAAACAATATCACAGCTTGCACTTGCAAACTGAATGTAAACTATGCTGCAAATTATTTTAAACATGTACTTTTACAACATCACTGTTTTCTTAATGTGTTACTAATACCCACACCCTGCCAAGCAATTACTTCTAATTTCATACCCAGAGTATAATAGGGAAAAATCAATATTCATAGGCATAGTTTGTTCAGTTTTTAAAAGGGAATGTCTGTCAGGACCCACAAGAGACTGCTGGTCAAAGTAGGGGGGTTTAGACACTCATAATGCAGAAATAAGGAGTTAGTGTCATTATAGACAGCCAAAAAGATAATTTAAGGAGATGCCGATGGTTCAACACCAGAGGAAGAATTTAGTCAAGGGTATAGGTCAGAAGCACATCAACAACCCAAGACTATATAGCTATGACATATAACGGCTGAGGCAACAGAGAACTAGAGGTTGTGTCACCAGGGGCTGGTAGCAGCTCTTCATGACAGAGCAGGACCCGAGGATGTCTGGTCTTTCCTGAGGCTCCTGGTGGTTAAGTTGGAGTTGTGCAACTGAATCCTCTAGGTTACAGCCTTAGCTGCTGACCCAATTGAACATACAGAGGAATAATAATAACAAATAGCGACTAGCAAGAAAAATAGAATAATGGATAGTGAAACATAGCAAGAACAATTCTAAAGAAAAGAAACAATCATCTCAGATAACTTGGGGAACAAGACAGAGCTGCAGCAAAGCAAAGGCAGACAATGCAGTGCCATAAAAAGAGGGCGTAAAGCAGCTAAAGCTGATTTTTTTTTAATTTTCCAAAAGGCTGGGCAGTACATTATTTGTTTTTTTTTAACCCAAGCTGGACTTTAGCTTAAGGAAGAAACGCTTTTGTGTCTACCAATTTATATTATTACCTGAGTATTATTTAATAAGTAAATAAGTCTTCAGGACATTGGACCCATAAAGATGCAATTTGAGCCATTCATTTGTCTATGGTAATTTCAGCTTGAGGTCAGTAAACAAAATGCTTTACAAAGTGAGGGAGAGATATATCAAGCCCCACTGCCAGCATTTCCATCTTTGCATGGTCTTCTTCTGGGTTTGCCATTTCCATCATCCATCTTGATTTGCTGAATTTGACAAAACACCTGCATGGGTTTAATTCATCCTGACCCAAAGGCATGCTGAAAATTGTACACTAAGCTACACATGTGCAGCTCAGTGCACATTTAGGAAAAAAGGTACTGGCAGGTAAAAGAGGAAAATGTATTGCAGATGTGACGTAGAGTCTCACCTGCAATAAAAACCTACTTACCAGCATTTTTTGCATTAGGGCTATTGTTCCACTTCAAGGCTCAGTGGATACTTGCAGAGTTAGTGCAGATTGATTTCCATGCTTTGGAAGTGATGTTTTGAGTCTGAGTTTGTTTGGAGGGCCATTTTGAGAAATCTAACAAGTTCATGTAGGACTGTAAATGTTGACATACTGCACTAAAACTCCAGTGTGTCAATATCCTCAATACATGAACTACTGTCAACACATCAATATATCACACTGCAAATATCTAAACTCTCTCATTAGGATGAGCCAAATTAAGCTAGGTGTACATGGGCTTCAGCAGTCTTCAGTGCCCATGTAGAGAGATGTTTTAAGCCTAACAAACTCTACAACCTTTTAAACTTTATTAAAAAACCAAAGTACCTCAAATGCAATGTATTTATTGTGATGCAGACAGCAGACAGTGCTGTTATTTAACATCAATTTTTATAGACAGGTTGTTTAATTCTTTAAGGTGTTAAAGGAACCCTGTACTAAAGGAAACTTGCAGGCTGTAACTGTTGATCTCTTCTTTTGAAATATTTTGTTTCCCCACTGCTGTACTGACACTGAGTTTAAGTACAAGAATTCCCTACTGTCCACCTGACCAGTAGTTAGCCTCTTTCTGGCCTGCATTTGATCCGCTTCAGGCAAGTTCTGCATCACCATAGATTTAGAATGCAAAACTCTAACTTGCACTAACGTAGGTCCTTAAGCTGCAGACATACCATTTAGATGTTGACCAGTGTGCTCTGTACACCTTCCTATATACCTAGTGATAGGATTAAACATAAAGTTATATGAATAGTACAGTATAACTAACCTTTGTCAAGTCTATCATCAGGCTAACGGTGGGGGGCTTAGAGTGTTTTAATAGATTGTATGGGTTAATTTTTATGGGCTATCTAATAGAGTTGAGCGAACCTCTGGAAGTTCGGGTTCTGCTGGTCCGTCCGAACTTCGGGACAAAGTCCGGGTCCGGGTCCGGACGGAACCCGAACGATCGCACGGACAACGAACCCCATTGAAATCAATGGGGACCCGAACTTTTAGGCACAAAAATGGCTGTAACAAAGTCCTGGAAAGCCCTAGA
>BLSH010396471.1:132421-144009 GCA_018402905.1 Glandirana rugosa
ATCTCTCTGATGGGTTTGTTTTGGTTTTTTTTAGCCTAATGATGGCTTGCTTCACTGATAGTGACAGCTCTTTGGATCTCATATTGAGAGTTGACAGCAACAGATTCCAAACGCAAATAGCACACTTGAAATGAACTCTGGAGCTTTTATCTGCTCCTTGTAAATGGGATAATGAGGGAATAGCACACACCTGGCCATGGAACAGCTGAGCAGCCAATTGTCCCATTACTTTTGGTCCCTTAAAAAGTGGGAGGGACATATACAAACTGTTGTAATTCCTACACCGTTCACCTGGTTTGGATGTAAATACCCTCAAATTAAAGCTGAAAGTCTGCAGTTAAAGCACATCTTGCTCCTTTCATTTCAAATCCATTGTGGTGGTGTATAGATTCGAAAAGATTAGAATTGTGTAGATGTCCCAATATTTATGGACCTGACTGTATGTGGCTAGACTTTGTAAAAGTTTTACACATGTGGCCATACTCGGGGAGAGTAGTAGAATGTATTTTGGGGTGTCATTTTTGCTATGTACATGCTATGTGTTGGAAATATATAAATGGATAACTTTGTGGGAAAAAAATGCGTTTTCATTTTTTTCCCACATTTTCCAAAAACTACTGGAAAAACATGACATGTTCAAAAGACTCATTATGCCTCATAGATTATACGTTGGGGTGTTTTCTTTCCAAAAGGGGGTAATTTTGTGGTCAATTCCATTGTCCTGGTGCTCCAGGACCTTCAAAAGTGTAATAGGGGGTTGAGAAATGTGATATGTAATTTATGCTTGTAGAACGCCTGAAGGTGCTAGTTCAATGTTGGGCCTCTGTATGTGGTCAGGCTATGTAAAAGTCTCACACATGTGGTATTGCCATACTCAGGAGGAATAGCAGAATGTATTTTGGGGTGTTCTTTATGCTATGTGTTGGAAATATCTTATAAATGGACAACTTTGTGTAAAAAAAATGTATTTTCATTTTTTTCCCACATTTACCAAAAACTACTGCAAAAAAATGAACCGTTCAAAAGACTCATTATGCCTCATAGATTATTCATTGGGGTGTTTGCTTTCCAGAATGAGGTTATTTTGTGGGCAATTCCATTGTCCTGGTGCTCCAGGGCCTTCAAAAATGTGATAGGTCGTCGTGACATTAGATGTGTAATTTATGTCCCTAGAATACCTGACGGTGCTCCCAGCATGTTGAGCCTCTGTATGTGGCCAGGCTCTGAAAAAGTCTCAGACATGTGATTTCGCCATACTTAGAAGGAGTAGCAGAATGTGTTTTGGGGTGTAATTTGTGGTATGCATATGCTGTCCTGCCACTATCCAAATCTGCCTCCACACCAGCCGATCTGTTCCAGCCTGCCTCCACACCAGCTGATCTGTTCCAGCCTGCCTCCACACCAGTCGATCTGCTCCAGACTGCCTATACACCAGATGATTTGTTCCAGCCTGCCTCCACACCAGCCGATCTGTTCCAGCCTGCCTCCACACCAGCCGATCTGTTCCAGTTTGCCTCCACACCAGACAATTTGCTCCAGTTTACGTCCCTGGTTGCCATTGGGGTTTGGCCTTCATGACAGACCCGAACATGCTGCCCAGCCTACTGATCCTATGCCCGCTGCCTATCCTGCTGATTCTGTACCCCCTGTCCTGCCTGCTGATCCTGTGCCTGCTGTTTATCCTGCTGATCCTGTGCCCAGGGTCCAGCTGGCTGTTCCTGTGCCTGCTGTCCAGCCTGCTGTTCCTGTGCCCCTCTGTTCATCCTGCTGTTCCTGTGCCCGCTGTTCATCCTGCTGTTCCTGTGCCTGCTGCCTATGCTGCTGATCCTGTGCCCGCTGCCTATGCTGCTGATCCTGTGCCCGCTGCTTATGCTGCTGATCCTGTGCCCGCTGCTTATGCTGCTGATCCTGTGCCCACTGTCCAGTCTGCTGATCCTATGCCCACAGTCCAGCCTGCTGTTCCTGTGCCTGCTAATCTGGTGCCCATTGACCAGCCTGCTGATCCTGTGCCCGCTGTCCAGCCTGATGATCCCGTGCCCGCTGTCTAGCCTGATGATCCAATGCCCGCTGTCCAGTCTGATGATCCGGTGCCCGCTGTCCAGCCTGATGATCCATTGCCTGTTGCCCAGCCTGATGTTCCAGTGCCCACTGTCCAGTCTGATGATCCAGTGCCCGCTCTCCAGTCTGATGATCCGATGTCTGCTCTCCAGTCTGATGATCCAGTACCTGTTGTCCAGCCTGATGTTCCAGTGCCTGCTGTTCAGCCTGATGCTCCGGGGTCCGCTGCCCAGTCTGATGATCCAGTGCCTGCTGCCCAGTCTGATGATCTGGTGCCTGCTGTCCAGCCTTATGTTGCAGTGCCCACTACCCAGTCTGATGATCCGGTGCCTGCTGCCCAGTCTGATGATCTGGCGCCCGCTGTCCAGTCTGACCCGGTGCCCGCTGCCCAGCTTGATGAGCCTCTGCCCACTACCCAGCTTGATGTGCCTCTGCCACTGCCCAGCTTGATGTGCCTCTGCCTGCTGCCCTGCTTGATGTGCCTCTGCCAGCAGCCCAGCCTGATGTGCCTCTGCCAGCTGCCCAGCCTGATGTGCCTCTGCCCGCTGCCCAGCATCATGATCTGGTCCCTGATGCCCAGCCTGCCTCTGGACATACTGTGACCAACGACCTGCCTGCCTCTGATGGTCCGCTGCCCAATGATAAGTCTACCTTGTATGATCTTGCTTATCTTTTACCACACAGCCGGGCTCTACTGACTATATGCCAGCTGCTCAGATGGATTGTTGTGTCCACCTGTTAATGGGTCTGAAAGCTCTGAACCCTCATGTGCCTTATACAGGTTACCTGCTTGGCCTAAGATTCAGTTGACGGTTGCCTCGGTCGAGTCCCTCTGGCAGGGTATTGCTCCTATGGCGCCCAAGCCTGGTGGTCCGGTAACTGAGAGCTGCATTTGCCTTCATGACCCTGGTCATGGTAAGCTCCTGGGGAATGGCAGAGTATGATCTGTGCCTTGCCATGATCTGGGTGAAACTGCCATAGCTCTGGGTGTACTAGGGGACCCGGGTCGGGTAACCAGTGCCTCGGAAAGTCCTAGTTGGCTTTTGATGTGCAGAGCAAGTCCTGGAAACCAGGCAAGTGACTTAGTTATGACAAGACACTTTGGGTGTCTGTATTCCGGTATTGTCACATGACCCCAGGGCTAAATTTGAAGATAATCTGTGGGACCCCAGCGTTGGGGTATCTGCTGTTTTGAGGTACTTGAAGTGTTGAATGTGGTACATCTTAGGGAATCTGACCATCAGGACACCCAGCCAGTCGCTTGATCCCAACAGTGGGATACCCAGTCAGTTACCTGACCCGGGTGGGGGGACACTTTGCTTATCGATGGATCTTGGCAGTAGGGCATCTTGCTTGGAACCCGACATTTCTTCAGTCTACACTGAACTTTTTCTTGGGACTTGGATAATGAAAGACTGTTTTTTATGGACTGATTCAGCTATTGCTGTTTGGGGTGTCCTGAGGCCGCTCCATAGAGGGGGGCTCATTGCAGGAAGGATATTTAAATCCTGTCTGTCCTAATCTGATTGCCTTGGTGTTTTGGTCTCCATGTGCCCCTGACCTGTGATCCTGTATCCATTACTGGACCCCTGTCTTGCAGCCTCATCCTTTCCCACCTGCTCTCTCCATCATCTGTTCCCTGTTCCTGCCCTGTCTTGCTCCCAGCTCCCTTTGACTGATCTTCTGTGTATGACCCTGGCTCAGCTACGTTTACGGTTTGGCATTTACCTATCCGCTGTATGTACTTTGTTTAGGCAGTTGTTCTTTACATTTCGCTATTTTGTCATTTGGCTTGTTTTACACTGTTGGGTCATTGGAGGTGCGTTTACATCTTTGTCCACTTATCTTTTAAATAAATGATATTATTATACACTACTTGCACCTGGCATTCCCTGTTGCAGTTCACACATCTCTGGTCACACCAGTTGCTCACACTCACATTTATTGAGATTTCTAGGGGGCATGAATGTGAGTCCCTTATTCAGAATCGTCTTTTCGGATTTAGTCAAAACCTTAGAACTCAAATTAAAGATGCCCTCCCCCACTAGGTTTTGCCTCTCCCATCTTGTTCCTCTCTCTGATCTGTTGACCTTTTTATGCCTTGAACCAGGCAAAAAACACCCCAGGTCTGCCCTTTCGGGGTATCATTCCTTAGATGTTAAGGTCCTGAGGGGCCCCTATTAGTTGGACCCTGAGGGACTTGATTGACATTATGCTTTATAACCACCACGGGGCTGGTACAATCTATCCCCATATTGAATATAGAATCTGGACCATTCAGATTTCTGAGGGGATAAAAGTTATTCTGAACTTCCTCATTGTAGTCCCACTCAGTGTGTTGATAGGGAGCGGACTGTCTGTCATCAGCATAGGGGGTCTATCATAGTAGCCCCCCTATTTTCATTAGGAGGTCGATTTCCTTGGAATGGTCTAGCCTCGTAACCCCTATAATCAGAATGATAATCATAGTAATAGTATGGGGGACCAGGCCTATATGGTATCCTAAAATCCGAATGCCCAGGGTTGGCATTGCAGTTATTCTGGTAATTAGGGCCACGAGAGCCACCCCATTGCCCTCTTTGGTTATAGTGGGCTAATTTGGGGTTATGGCCACCCCCTCTATACGGAGATTGAAATGCATACCTCCCTCCCCTACCCTGTGGTTTCCCATTGGGGGGTCCTCTTGGGAGAGGTAGAAGTAAAGGTCTTGGCAGAGAGGGTCAGCTCACACTCATTCCGCTATTGTTGGTAGTTGCTTCAACAACTTCCATAGCTTCAGGATTGGCCACTTGCCCCTAAACCCTAAACTAAACCAGACTGGTAATCAACCAGATCTCTATTAAATTTCTTTTTTTTCTTAGTCCTCTGGTCCTTCTCCTCTTTGTCCAACAATTTAAGAAGATTTAGGGATCTCTCCTTATACTCATCTCCCTCCTTAAGTGGGGGTATTTTCTCTTTTATACTCTTGATCTCCTCATCTATCTTGAGTAACTTGTTCTTCTTTCTATCAATCAAGAATTGTAATAGAGTTAAATAACAGCTTTGTTAAAGTATTTGAACCAGTCCTCTAGATTATCTTCCCCTTTTTGGGGGATACCTAGCACCTTAAACTCCTAGGGACCATGTTGTTCTTTATATATGTCTCAACGTAAGCCACATCTAACTGGATGTGGATTTCAGTGGTAGTGAGATTCTTTTTTTTAATTGTAAAAAAGTGTTTTATTGAAAACAAACAAAAAAAAAAAGAGTGTACAAATGATTGGATACAGACAGTCGTATAGTAGATATACAGCGGTTGCAAACTTGATCAAAGCAGCAACATACATATCACAATAGAGGGTCGTATACTCCTAGAAATGCATCTTGTGTCCATTTAGTTGTTCCTGTCCCAGGACAGGCCAGGTGAGTGCAGCACATTACTTTACTTCCAGAACTCAATTTATCAAAACCATATGACAGTTGTTTAATCATACACATGTTCCATCTATCCCAAATTTTAGAATACTTTAGTGGACATCCTCTGTGGCTATAAATCAGTTTTTTATATGGCAGATTGCCATTCACTTCCCTCTTCCAATCCTGAATCCCAGGGAGGATGGCCTCATCCAGTGTTTTGCTAAGATTTTTCTGGCTGCAAATAAAGTCTCAGTTATGAAAGTGGCTAGAAACGTATCAATTTCCAGGTCATAACTTGGGGTCAAGCGACACTGGAGATCCCATGATGTCGTGCAAAAATTGCACGCCTTGTTTACAGTATTGCTGGACCTACGGGCATGCCCATATCAGGTGATAAAAGTCACCAGGTGTCTGATTGCACATCGAGCACAGTGGGTTGCGCGTGGGTTGAATCAGGGATGTCAGATATGCCTGATGCAGTATATATAGCTGCGTTAATCTATCCAATGTCTTGGGGGATACTGTTTTGATATTGGTGAGAATTTCATCCCAGTCTTTATCCTCCACTATGCCCACCCTCTCTTCCCATAGGGTTTTTAAGTTATACGCTAGTGTTGTACATTGAGGGAGGCGCATTGCAGCATATAGTGTTGAGATCAGCTTGGAGGGTTCCGGACCCAGTATCGTGTCTATGATAGGAGGGGGTTCTAGGTGTGGTCGATCTGTTCTAAATTGAGTGTCCAGGGCATGGCGAACCTGAAAGTAATGAAATAAACAGTGGTTGGGGAGGGAGAATTAATCCTTGAGGGCATGGAAAGGTTTGGGGCCATCTGTGGTCATTACTTGGTATAGATACAGTATTCCCTGTACGATCCAAATATTGGGATCTGGGATAGTCAGCAGTTCCGGCAGCTGGGCATTATGCCATAGCGGGGTTTATGTGTTAGTCGGGGAGACGTGCGTTTTATGAAGAGCTATATTATAAATTTTGTGGTGGTGGGCAAGCATACCATCATTGTATTTGGGTGAAGGTTGGCGGGTACATGTCCGAATTATTGACTGTAGGGGGGTATGGGCAGGGTGTTCAGGGTGCTGACATACCAATGCTTGGTTTTATATTAATTTTACTGTTTATTATAGTAATATAGGTGTGAGAATTGGGATGCTGTGTAATAATCCCTGAAGTCAGGCAATGCTGCTCCTTCCAAGGTTGTGAGATTCTTAAGGACGTTCCATGCCAAATTATGTCTGCCATGTCCCCAGACAAACGAATTGAGTATTGATTCTAGTGTTTTAAAGAATTTAAGTGGGACATATAATGGGGAATGCCAAAGGATATACAATATTTTAGGTAGGAGAATCATTTTTATAATGTTTATTCTGCCCATCACACCTAGAGGCAGCCTAGCCCATATTTGGAGGATCTTGTTCTTGACTAGGATAATAAGGGGTTCTATATTCAGGGGGTAATAATCTTTGAGGTGTCGGGTAACCAGCACGCCCAGATATTTGAATTGAGATACCCTGGGTATGGGTAGAGAGGTACTCTGTCTGGTAGGGGGGAAATGATCAAGAGGCAGAACTTGGGACTTAGTCCAGTTTAGCCTGAGTCCCGAGTGTTGGCCTATTTCTTCAATTGTTCCTAAGGCTGTTTGTAACGACGCACCCGAGTCTGCTAAGTATAGGATAGTGTCATCAGTGTACATACCCAGTTTTTCCATCCTGTCTCCCACCCTGAGACCCCTGATGTTCAGATTGTTGTGAATTGCTATGGCCATGGGTTCCGCGGTAAGGGCATATAATAGCGGTGAGAGGGGGCACCCTTGGCACGTACCTCTCCCCAGGGGGAATGTTTCTGAGAGTTGACCATTCACAAACACCCAAGCCATGGGTAGGTGATACAGGAGTCTTACCCACCTGATAAAGCGCGGTCCCAGGCCAAATCTGCATAAGCATTCGACCAGGTAAACCCACTCCACCGAATCAAATGCCTTGGCTGCGTCCAAGGCCACCACCACTCTAGACCCAGAATCCTCATTCTCAGCCTGCAGGTTCATGAATAAACGTTTTATATTCATGGCTGTATTTTTCCCTGGCATGAATCCCGTCTGGTCAGGATGGACCAAGGACAGAATAACCTTGTTTAGGCGAGTAGCCAGTATTTTGGCCAGTTACTTAGCATCTACAAGTAGTAATGAAATTGGACGGTAAGACTCAGGGTATTTAGGGTCCTTTCCAGGCTTGGGAAGAACAATTATTTGTGCTTCAGCCAGTCTCAAATAATGGTTTTGCCTAATTCAAATCCCACTGCCCCCAGTGCCAGCAGCAAGGTTTTGGAGACAAATATAAAATCAATGCGCAACATGGTGTTATGCCTTGCTGAATAACATGAGTAGGCCCTGACGTCTGGGTTAAGGTGCCTCCAGGTGTCAATTAGTTCAAAATCTGTTAATATTCTATGCAGTCTAGTGTATATGGGGATGGATTGACCACCATCGCTGCCCCCATGTGATCCAGGTCGGGGGACATGGGCATATTAAAGTCCCCCATCCATGTGGCCAGGACCGAGGGGTATTGGGCCATAAAGGCCAGTCCCTCGTTCACCACTTCAGAACTATATGGCGGGGGGATGTAGAATACCAGAATTAACAATGGATTACCTTGAATAATGGCATGAACAAATAGGTATCTGCCCCCACGATCTGATTGCATCTGTACCAGCTCAAAGGGTACCAACTTAGCAACAAGAAGGGAGACGCCTGAAGTGGAGATATATTGGTGAAGTGATGTACGTGATGTATATTTTGATTAGACCCTTATTAGGACTGTGGAAATCCATATGCGCATTCAGGTGCTCAAAGATATCCCTTGTTTGGTCTCTTTTGATTCAGAATTTGTCCCCTAAGACAGAGAGTTCTGAATATACCGTGCCCAGTCAAATGTATATATTTTACAGGAAAAATATGTACTTTATATATTTCATGGTTGCATATAAAGCAAAGTTTGTTCACAAGGCTGGTTCAAGATAGCATTGTCTGGTACCTTCAATAGCTTATTTAAATGCAGGGCAATTAAGTGTATCCCTTGTCTTTTGAAGGCAAAATAATGAGAGTGGGAGGGCTTCTTCCTATACCCTGGAACATTGGTAACAACGTTACCCTGTTGTCTTCAGGAGGGGCAGTCCAGACATCACGTCTCCATCTAAGGCAGATTCTTAACATGTTAATTTAGAAACTGTTGGTGGTCTTAATACCTGGCCTCTTGTGCTGAGCTTAAAAACCAACAAGCTTCAATTCTGGCCAATCAGGAGTCAATGCAACTCCAGCCAATCAGGTAAGGCCTCTACCTGGATGGGTGGGTGTGGGTAGAGCGAGGGCATAAAAAGCAGGAGAACAGCATTACAATCTCTGTTTGGCTGGTGATCCTACCATGGTGACGTAAGATTCCCTGTGTCCATATCTCCATTTTGCTGTGTTCCTTTTCTTTTTCTGTTTCCATTCTTTGCTTAGTAACATTCTGTTTTTACATGGAACAACTATTTTCGTTTTTGTAATCCTCACTTTGTATTTTAGCAATAATTTTGATGCTTTTAAAATTGTAACATTTACCCCAGGTTTGGTTATATTTAATTAGTGACTAGCTTCTTTTCTGTAAAAATAAATTAGATCTTTATTTTTCTTTAGCAAAGGTGTCATTGATTATTAATTTTATTTGTAATAACTGCAACAGCACTGGTTACTTCTAGTATCCACAAAAGGTTGTAATCGCTTATTTTATTTTTCATTAGGCTTATAAGTGTGTTAGGTAAAAATCGCTTTAACAGATGGTGCCCCTTTAGTGAGGAGTTTAACGTTTAGGTGATTGTGGATTCAGGCTTATCTTATCTATGTCTTTGATTTTCACCTCTGTCTGAACACCTAAACTAGTAAACTTCTAAGAACTTTTCTTTTTTACCTTTTAGCTGTACTAACTAACACTTTGATGAGACTGATTTTGAATAGGATAATTAAAATAAGATTGTATATGTGGATAAGGGCTGCGTTTCCACTAGTGCAACTCCAAAGTCGCACGATTTCGAGTGTGACTGTGAAGTGCGATTTCGAGTGCAACTTTGATCCAAATTTACACTCTGGGTCGAGGTTACAACTGCAAATCGCATTAGAGTACTACAGGTACCTTTTCCAATTCGCTGCAACTTTAAGTCGCATAGATTGGAACAGGGGCCATTGAAATCAATGGGCTGTGACTTGTAATGCTACTTTGTGTTCAGAGTCGCATGACAAGTTTCGCTAGCGGAAACGGAGACGAGGTCACCTTGAATGACCTTGATGTGTATGAATCTGCATTTCTGAATAATCTACTAACTGGAGATTGTAAACGTTGTGGTGTTGTGAACACTGGTTATAATATAACTGCTACAAACCTTATTGCTAATAGTTGTGCCTTTGTTTACCAAAAAGCAGATCCAGTTGACCCTTGAATGAGATTAGGCCAGGCTTTGTTATTGAAAGGCACATGTGGGATGGGGGCTCTGTTTCCATTAATGCATCTCCAAAGTCACACGATTTAGAGAGCGACTGTGAAGTGCAACTTTAGTGCGACTTTGAATGCAACTTTGATCCAAATTTACACGCTGAGTTGAGGTCGCATTGGGAAGTCGCATCAGAGTACTGCAGGTACCTTTTCCAATTCGCTGCAACTTTAAGTTGCATAGACTGGAACAGGAGCCATTGAAATCAATGGTCTGTGACTTGTAATGTAACTTTATGTCCAAGGTCGCATGACCAGTGGCACTTGTGGAAACAGAGACTAAATCCCACTAAATGTACTTGAGTATGAATCTTTCTTCCTTGCAATTAATAACTGGAAATTGTAATTAGACCTGTATACTATACGGTGGCTGATGCAAACCATATTGCTAAAACCCTGTTCTCACATAAGCAACTTGTAAAATGCTCATGTGTGAATAGTTGTGCCTCAAGTAACTGCCATTGGTACTCAAAGCAGTCCAAGTTAAATATTGTTCTGACAAGTAGTGAAAAAGAAAAACAACAGGGCCGGGGAGGGACTGGCCACCCAATCACTGATTAGAGATTAGCTACCTCTAAGGCAACCGATTAAAGGTTGGAAAATTGGTTCAGGGTTCAATCCGTCAGGATGGGAAATCAAATCGCTTCAAGAAGGGGGTCTGGGTGTGGTAAACCCTACCAACTGACCCCAAGAGAAGAGATGATAGATAAATATGGACCCTGGATGATAAAATATATTTGTGATTGGGAACGTTGGACTGGAATGAAGTATGGGAACAGCTGTGGTCTGGGCATCACAAGAAGATGACGCGGCCACAGGAAAGAGATGCTTGGGCTATATAGATGCTGGAGTCAGTGAATAGGGCAGAGGAAGGGAAGGTTTTGACTATGGGATTGAAAGAGAAATCATTCCAAGCACTGCTTGAGGGTAGGGACCAACAGAAATGGTCTCAACCCCAAAGTTGTGGCAGTGATGAACAGGGGGACGAGGAGCAATTGTCAGGGCCTGGGCCTAATGCAGGTGCCCAGTCCGTATCAGCAAAGTGCTTAAGTGCTGATATGAATTGTCATCTTTCAGTGGCTGACAATAAGGGAAAGCCACAAAGTAACAAGTTTGATACCCCAGTTAAATGTGAATTACAGGAGGAGGTAGTGGCACAGGAACAGGAAGAGGAAGGCCAAGCAGCAAGCCAAGGGAAGGCTATGCTGGCATTAAGGGAGAAAAGTCTCCAGGCAGAAGGGATACTTTCTGTCCCTGTGATGGAAGAGGATGGGACATTAAATATCACTGGTAAAAGGTGTAGTAAGCGTGCAGGAAGGACTCCGCTGATCTTTGCATCCAGGTGGTTGGCAAAACAGTATGAGCATTTGAAGTTGCAAAACACATCCCTTAACCACTTCAGCCCCGTAAGAATTTTGCACTTTAGGACCAGAGCACTTTTTGCGACTCTGCGCTGCGTCGCTTTAACTGACAATTGCGCGGTCGTGTGACGTTGTACCCAAACAAAATTTGCGTCCTTTTTTTCTCACAAATAGAGCTGTCTTTTGGTGGTATTTGATCGCCTCTGCGTCATTTCTCATCGCCGCTATAAACAAAAGAAGAGC
>BLSH010396471.1:144019-175601 GCA_018402905.1 Glandirana rugosa
CTGATATGAATTGTCATCTTTCAGTGGCTGACAATAAGGGAAAGCCACAAAGTAACAAGTTTGATACCCCAGTTAAATGTGAATTACAGGAGGAGGTAGTGGCACAGGAACAGGAAGAGGAAGGCCAAGCAGCAAGCCAAGGGAAGGCTATGCTGGCATTAAGGGAGAAAAGTCTCCAGGCAGAAGGGATACTTTCTGTCCCTGTGATGGAAGAGGATGGGACATTAAATATCACTGGTAAAAGGTGTAGTAAGCGTGCAGGAAGGACTCCGCTGATCTTTGCATCCAGGTGGTTGGCAAAACAGTATGAGCATTTGAAGTTGCAAAACACATCCCTTAACCACTTCAGCCCCGTAAGAATTTTGCACTTTAGGACCAGAGCACTTTTTGCGACTCTGCGCTGCGTCGCTTTAACTGACAATTGCGCGGTCGTGTGACGTTGTACCCAAACAAAATTTGCGTCCTTTTTTTCTCACAAATAGAGCTGTCTTTTGGTGGTATTTGATCGCCTCTGCGTCATTTCTCATCGCCGCTATAAACAAAAGAAGAGCGACCATTTTGCAAAAAAACCCAAATTTCTTACTTTTTGCTAAAATTCAAATCCAAAAAAAAAATATAAAAAAACATTTTTTTTCACCGTTTTTGGCCGATTTATATAATTCCTCATATTTGCGATAAAAAAAATTGCAATTGGTGTTTATTGATTGGTTTGCGCAAAAGTGGCCGCGTTTACGGATGATGAGAATTCATTTCTGGGGTTTTTATTTATTTATTTTTTTTTACTAGTAATGGCGGCGATCTGTGATTTTTAGCGGTACTGCGATATTGGGGGGGGACATGTCGGAACATTTTGACACTTTTTTGGGACCAATGACATTTATTCAGCGATCAGAAATTTAAATGTCCACTGATTACTGTATAAATGTCATTGGCAGTGAAGGGGTTAACCTGCAGGGGGAGAGCTAGGGGTTAAGTGTGTTCCCTGGGTGTGTTCTTACTGTGGGGGGGTTGGACTAATATGGGCATGAGAGATCTAACTGATCCCAGTGACAGGGATCAGTAGATCTCTCATGCCCCACTGACAGGGCGGGGAACCGCCATGTTTACATCGGCGGTTCCCCGTTCTTTTCCCTGTAGCCGCTCATCGCGGCTCGCCGGCGGACATCGGGTCCGCCTGAGCCGTGGGCACACTCCCCAGGAGTGCGGCGGGTGCGCGCCGCCGGCGCGCGCCCCCTGGTGGCCAAATTCGCACAGGGCTCCCCGACTGCCGCCGTGAACCGGTTAAAGATGCTCTAGAAATATCAAAAAGTAAGGTTAGTGCTCTAGAAGCTTCTATGGCAAATTCTGATGCTATCCACCAGAAAATAGTAATCAAAAACCAGAGATTACAGGAAGAAGTTCAGAAGCTTGGAAAAAGACTGAAGGATGCAGAAAGTGACGTGAAGGATGCAGAAAGTGAGGTGAAGGATGCAGAAAGTGATTATCTGGCAGCTGCCAGGAGCAACTTGTTCAAATAGAGTGGATGACAAAGGAAAACATTTGGGGATCTCTGAGGTCAGTGGAACATCCTCCACACCTAAGGTATGTACCAATAGGAATAAATCCACAGAAGGTAAGAGCTCTTTAGAAATTTCCCCTGTATTTTGTAAGTTGCAAGAAAGAACTACTAATCCAGGAAAAGCCACCCCACTATCAGCTACTGAACCTCCTCAGTCATCTAAAACAAAACCTTTTGTTAAGAGATGTTATACAACGTTGGATAAGATTAAATGCCATTTATGTGGACTCTTTGGCCACATAGCTAAACGCTTTGCAATGGGGCCTAGGGGTAATCAATATGAAAAGCCTAGATCATGGGTCCCATTCCAAGTTCCTAAGGTAAGGAATACATCCATAGGGGCTGAGAATGGGCTAATGAAATGGGATGGATCTTTGGAAGAAGGTCAACCCTACAAAACAGGTTTTAGGGGCTTAAAAAGAGGTTCAGGTCAGTATAGAAAACAGGCTGGTATTTGGGGTGTCTAGAGTTTGCCTTTAAGCTAGCTGATTGTCAGAGTGTGCGTATGGTGTGAAATACATGGAATATATGTTGTGTCATCTGATATACCTGTCTGTTTGTTGTCCCAGAAGCTGACAGCCCACTGGAAACTGACCCCCCTTCTTTCTAGCCAGGCCTGTGAGAGTGTGAAGAGCACTGTATTAACATGCAAATTTGTGTATTCAATAGAATGTGTTTTGTTTTTCAGAGACCGAGTTTTGAAGAGTTTTTTGGGTAAGGTATTATAATTGGTAGCTAAACGGCGTCGCTAAAAGGTATTATGAGCTGCTCATTTTTTTAACCATGGTGAATTTTTTTTAGAAATGAATGGTATACCGTAAACAAAATCCACGTGGTAATAATTACGTTGAGCTCAACATTTTTTTTTTTTGGTATTTGGGGAAAAAGTGCACTGTTGCAAAATGAATAAGAAAGACTTTTTTTGTGGAATATGATGTAATGTATGTTTGTGTGTTTTGTATGTTAATTCTTTTTATAGCAGGTATCTAACCATCGGTTTATTTTTTTGTCTAGGAGAAAAATTGAATGATCATTACTAAATTTTATGTGTTTCATCCCTTAGATTTGATCATTGGGGTTCATGTCTCTCAGAACAACAGGAGATCATGGCCTCTACAGACAACTTTATGTAACATTGTTTTTTCCTTTTCCTAGATTGCCTGGTTCCACAGGTGGAGGTTTTAGGTTTTCATCACAATTATTTAGTTGGTGCTTCTGTTTGTCCGCCTGCTTAACTGTGTTTTGTTTACCTTGTAGGGATTGTATGTTCTGGTCCAACATATGTGGAGCTCTGGTAGGAATGAGTTTATTTGCTCCAGTGATTAGCAGAACCGACTGGCTTAAAGTCCGCAATCCCCTATTACCAGTGACAATATGATTGGTCATCCCCAGTCTAAAGCTGGATACACACTGTACAATATCCTGTGGGTTTTTCTTCCTTTGAATTTGCTGGGACCGTGTAATGTGAGATTGGGCCTTGGGGTTTTGATTTATGTGCTGTCATACGGGCCCTTGCACTGCATGGTTCTGGTAAGTCTGGGCTAAATCAGACAGCCAGGATTGTACCGTGCGTATGGGGTCTTACTTACTTAGTTTAAATGAAAATTTGGTTAAGACAGCAGTGGATAATTGTAATGCTAACACGTATAGTAGGCTAAGAAATGTCATACATATCTGTTATTGTTACTGTGTTTAGTGGTAAGAGTGTTTCTTTTTGGTAATGTCCATAGTTGGAATTGGATCTGTCATAGATCTGTTACATATCTGTTTCTTATTCCCAAATATCTGTAGCCTTGTTGATACTTTTTAGTTCCATAGTGTAACTGTTAGGGGTCTGCTATTTTAAGACTGTTTAACCCCCCCTGCTGTTATTATAATTGGGACATAGCCAGCCAGTCCTGTTTTTCAAAACTGTGCTCATTGCCTCAGGCTTATGTATGTTAATGACTCTAGCAGGCTGGGTGTCTCCAAGTGTATTTCCAGTCTGTTTCCTGCCCCGTGTCACCATGCAACTTGGCTCCTAGAGTTTCCGGTTTGTCTGGTTTTGACGTGGCTATTTGTTACTAGTTGTCTAGTGGGTCTTTGTTGTATTTATCACTAACATCTGTGTGTTTCAAGGCACACCTATCGGCTTGAATTGTACCCCCTACTGTTCAGTGATCCTGGAGCCTTAGTGTTGCAAGGGATATTTTGTCTGTTGGCTGTTTGTGTCCCATAGCAGTAGTTCCTTAAGCTGCACACACATTGCGTAATTTTATTTGTTGTTCAGTTTCAATCCCTGCCTTCAGATATGTAGTGCGATGGCCTGCCGAGGTGCATACAGGTTGAAAGTGTTTGGGTCTGGCCTCGTACTGTGTGGTTCTGGTGAGGTAGGAGGAGAGTTGTACAGGGAAATTGTACGGGAGTTGCATGGTGTGTGTCCAGATATGGACTCTGTGTCTTGGCTTTCTTTATATGTATGGGCCTGCTGTACTCTCCTTGGTTAGTACCCATAGGTGTCCTTCTTGTCCTAGACTCCTCCGGCACCCTAACTAGTAGTCTGTGTCTTGCATGCCCGCAAGAACAGTGCCCTGGTGCTGCACTAAGCCCCTGAAATCCACGTGAGTCCAGTTTGATTAGTGTGGGCAGTTTATGTTGTATGGGTGAAGGATAACATTGTCTGATTGCAGGATTGATAACCAGGTTAAAAGGTATGCAGCCTTTAGAAAGAAGGAAGTGTATATGTGGGAAGGTGGTTTTCAATCCGGGTACGTAGACTATTTCCCCATACTTAAGTTAAAGGGGGCACTGGGTGTCTTAAACGATATGGAGCTGGAAGTTCTCAGGAACACATTGGGAAGTCTGGCGCTACAGGTCGGTACAAGGGTTAGGAAATCCAACTTGCTCTGTCCAGCACCCAGGTACACCCAGGAGAGGTGATCGCCTCTTTCTCAGTGGAACAATTTCCACTTTGTAAAGACGGGCAGGTGGCGGTAGTATCCAAGTTTTCTATGAGTCCTATGAATTGGTGGATGACTCAGTTCCGTGGTTGTCAAAACCCAATTTGCATTATTCTCATCCCTGAGTGCAGGGACTGAACATTGTGCATATACCTCAGTCAATTTGGGTACTATCCTATCAGACTCTACTGTATTATACCCTAGAGTCCAACTTGTTCTGATGGTTTATGAGTCTGGACAACCTCAGATGATTGTTACTGTTGGGTGCTGGAGAAAGGAAGGGGTTGGGCTATGCCAATTGAAAAGGGCAGAATCATTTGACAGCAATGCTGGCACAGGGAGGGGTCATGTCTAATGGATGCCAAGGTAGTGTCCCAACTGGTCCTAAACAAAGTTAAAAATACTTGAAACCAGGGTACTGGTGCTGGTATCACATGTCTAGTGATGCACTGTATTCAGCATCAGGTTAACATCTACTTAGTGCAGTATGCTGCCTAGGGGAGTCTATTATACATCTTCCCTTGTCCTTGGCATGGATATAGTAGGAACACCGGTGAGTACCCCTACTACCCCTAAGTAAGAGCTTTATAACTAACCGGACACCCCCTTACACGTACTGAAACTTCTGTTGTGATTTGGGGAGGAGTTAAGAGTTGGGTAGTTTAACTTTGGGCAACAGGATTTAGATAGTGTCCACAGTTTGACAAGCATGAATAGAAGGGCCCTGCTCAAGGAGTTCATAATCAGGGGGAGGGGGTGGTACAAAAATTAATAGCTGCAGGGAATTACCTGATGGAGCTGGCTGAGGTAAAGTTTTAGGTGGAAGCGGAGTAGGCTTCCCTGAATAAATGAGTTTTCAGGGATCACCTAGTGGTGAAAAGGGTAGGGCTTGGCTGGACATACTGGGGTAAGGAGCTCCAGAGGTTCTGGAGTAGTCCTCATGGTGAGTATGGGAGGAGGTAACAGGAAAGCTGGGAAGCAGGATGTCTTAAAGTGGTTGTATACTTTCCTATCGTTTTCAGCTAAGGAAGCTGACATCTTAGCCTCTGTTTAATCTGCAACTGTCATGATGCTGCACATGTGATCACTTATGACACCACCCATTGGATGGTTTGCTAGTTTGGTTGAGAGCACAATTAAGGAGACAGGTAGAATTTCCTGCATGCTGGGAATAATAACTTTTTTTGGACACTATCAAATCGATGGGTAGACAACCGTGGGGTGGAGTGGATGAGTTGGGTGATATCTTAAGATCAAACTAGATTAATCCAAATATCTCAGGCTCAGGTCTCTTAATGAGAAAAAATGTATTCAGGTACCGCCCTAGGGCCACAGCTTTAGTAAACTCCACCCTGTTGCTGTCCTGATGTAACTATTAAGATACAGATGTAGAGTAGTGTGCGCATTTAAGAGAGGACCCTAGAACTATTATTTTTTTTTTGTTTTTTTGTTGTTTTAGGGACAAGCCTCTCAATTGTAATCATAAAGTGCAGTCAGGTCTACCTAAATTCTAAAAGTTTTTAATCATTTTGTTTCTCTCTCCTTTTTAAGATCTGTGTACCTGACCTGCAAATGTACTGTTTGAAAACTAATATGGGAGAGGAGTTATCTACTTTTATTTATTTATTTTTCTTGTTTTATTTTTTTTTACTTTTTTGCTAAGTTGTTGCTGCAACAGCAGCAGTGTATTCACTGTTTGTTTTTAGGAATACAGATTCAATGCTCTGACATAAAGTGAAATATGTGTGATAAATGGTCTTGGTTGAAGCAGCATTAAACCTGTATGGCTTTTTACTTTTTATTGTTTTGGTTTTTTTTCCTTTCTTTCTCATTATAATTTTTACTGTTCTTGTTCATTTTCATTACTTACCTCTCTTTCTTTCCTTTTCTTTGTTTAATATTATGCCCCCTAGGTCGTTCTTTTGTTTTCTATTTTAGATGTGCTTAGATAATGTAACCAACACATCAGCCCTATAATTTTTTTGTAAATCCTGAGGTTTTGGCGTTCCTGTCCAACTCAGTTTCGAGTTGGCTGGGGAACCACAGACTTATAGGGTCTTCTTTAAACATTGTACCACCATGCTTCACAAAAATTAAAACCAAAGTATCCTTGGACATCCAGGTCTTATGTCTTATTGTAATTATACATCCCCCAGTCTGCCTACTGCTTTAACCTGAGCCCCGTTGGCAAGTGTGGTCAACCCAGGGAACTGGCATGCAGTGTCGACTATCCCCACCTTCAGGGGCTCTAGTAGATATTGTCCGTCTCTCAGACTCTGTACCCTGTGAGGATCCCACTTTACCCATCTACAGTTTTATTAATGGCCAAAACGCGGCTCCTGTCGGGAATTCCTCCAATAACTGTACACTGACACTCTTTTTTTTTCTTTTTGTATTCATGCACTGCTGTCCGGAGGCCCACCCTACCACTACCTGAAGAAGATACTGCAACAAACCAAGCCATATCTTGAGACAAAGGTGCAACGACTAGACTCTCCTGAACTTTCCATCACCATGCTGAAAAGTGCCATCTCGCGGTCCGATCCAATCTTTGCAATCATTACACAGCTTACCTAAAGCTACAGGACTATATATGCCAGGATCCCGCCATCAATGTTGGAGTTCCACTTTTCCAAGGCAGAAGAGAAGGGAAACATCGCAGCATAGGCACTCATGGTCCCAATGTGAAGTCTCAAAGGCACCAAGTTTTCTTTGCAGTCTCAAGTCTACCTTGATGTGTCCCGTTGTGCTCAAAATAAGAAGAGGAGGCTGCAGTGGTGGTGGCTGGGTGGTTGGGCCTCCCGGGCAGTTGTGGGTGGGTGTGAAATCATTGAGGGGGAGACTAAGTTCATTAATGAACTTCAGGGGGAACTGATGTGGAGATATTTTGGTGAAGTGATGTACGTGATGTATATTTTGATCAGACCCTTATTAGGACTGTGGAAATACATATTCGCATTCAGCAATGCAAAGATATCCCTTGTTTGGTCTCTTTTGATTCAGAATGTGTCCCCTAAGACAGAGAGTTCTGAATATACCGTGCCCAGTCAAATGTATATATTTTACAGGAAAAATATGTACTTTATATATTTCATGGTTGCATATAAAGCAAAGTTTGTTCACAAGGCTGGTTCAAGATAGCATTGTCTGGTACCAGCAATAGCTTATTTAAATGCAGGGCAATTAAGTGTATCCCCTTGTCTTTTGAAGGCGAAATAATGAGAGTGGGAGGGCTTCTTCCTATACCCTGGAACATTGGTAACAAAGTTACCCTGTTGTCTTCAGGAGGGGCAGTCCAGACATCACGTCTCCATCTAAGGCAGATTCTTAACATGTTAATTTAGAAACTGTTGGTGGTCTTAATACCTGGCCTCTTGTGCTGAGCTTCAAAACCAACAAGCTTCAATTCTGGCCAATCAAGAGTCAATGCAACTCCAGCCAATCAGGTAAGGCCTCTACCTGGATGGGTGGGTGTGGGCAGAGCGAGGGCATAAAAAGCAGGAGAACAGCATTACAATCTCTGTTTGGCTGGTGATCCTACCATGGTGACGTAAGATTCCCTGTGTCCATATCTCCATTTTGCTGTGTTCCTTTTCTTTTTCTGTTTCCATTCTTTGCTTAGTAACATTTTGTTTTTACATGGAACAACTATTTTCATTTTTGTAATCCTCACTTTGTATTTTAGCAATAATTTTGATGCTTTTAAAATTGTAACATTTACCCCAGGTTTGGTTATATTTAATTAGTGACTAGCTTCTTTTCTGTAAAAATAAATTAGATCTTTATTTTTCTTTAGCAAATGTGTCATTGATTATTGATTTTATTCGTAATAACTGCAACAGCACTGGTTGCTTCTAGTATCCACAAAAGGTTGTAATCACTTATTTTATTTATCATTAAGCGTATAAGTGTGTTAGGTAAAAATCGCTTTAACACGCCCCGGGACTGGTGTGTATGGACCGAATGATATGCTTTAATAGCAGCCCTCAGCTCATCTGCATTGTTGGGTCTGGTATCTCTCATCTTCCTCTCGACAATAACCCACAGAGGCTCTATGGGGTTTAGGTTAGGCAAGTTTGCTGGCCAACCATGCATAGTGATACCATGATCATTAAACCAGGTATTGGTACTTTTGGCAGTGTGGGCAGGTGCCAAGTCCTGCTGGAAAGTGAAATCAGCAACTCCACAAAGCTGGTCGGCAGACGGAAACATGAAGTGCTCTACAATTTCCTGGTAGAGGGCTGTGCTGACATTGGACTTGATAAAACAAAGTGGACCAACACCTTTAGATGACATGGCTCCCCGTCTGCTTACCATCTTTATGGAGATGCTGATTTCATTTTCCAGCAGGACTTGGTACCTGCCCACGCTGCCAAAGTACCAATGCCTGGTTTAATGATTATGTTATCACTGTGCTTATTTGGACAGCAAACTTGCCTAACCTAAACCCCATAGAGCCTCTGTGGGTTATTGTCAAGAGGAAGATGAGAGATACCAGACCCAACAATGCAGATTTGCTGAGGGCTGCTATTAAAGCAACCTGGGCTTCCATAACACCTCAGCAGTACCACAGGCTGATCGCCTCCACGCCATGCCGCATTGATGCAGTAATTCATGCAAAAGAAGCCCCAACCAACTATTAAGTGCATACTATACTGCAGGGCTCAACATTCCAAGTCCTGAGCTACTAGCCAGGCCTTAAGGGTTGCTCGCCACCAGTTGCCCCACCCCGTAATCCCGCCCTTATACACGCACTCATAAATTCTCATGAAATGTCACTTAAATTTTTTATGCAGAATTAAGTTACACAAATAAATATTAACAACAACTTTATCAGTGCAGCCTCACCCGTGCCCATCAGTGCAGCCTCACCCATGCCCATCAATGCAGCCTCACCAGTGCCCATCACTGCAGCCTCATCCGTGCCCATCAACACAGCCTCACCCGTGCCCATCAAAGCAGCCTAACCTGTGCCTATCAATGCAGCCTAATGTGTGCCCATCAACGCGGCCTCACCTGTGCCCATCAATGCGGCTTGACCAGTGTCCACCAACACAACCTCACCTGTGCCCATCATTGCAGCGTGACCAGTGCCCACCAATGCAGCGTGGCCAGTGCCCACAAACGCAGCCTCACCTGTGCCCATCATTACGGCATGACCAGTGCCCACCAATGCACCCTCACCTGTGCCCATCATTGCAGCCTCCCCAATGTCCATCTTTGCAGCCTCCCTGTGCTCATCTTTGTATCCTAACCAGTGTCCATCTTTGCAGCCTCACCTGTGTCCATCATTGCAGCCTCACTGTGCCCATCTTTGCGGCCTCACTGTCTCCATCTTGAAGCCTCACTGTGCCCAACTTTGCTGCCTCACTGTGCCCATCTTTGCAGCCTCACCTCTTCCCATCCTTGCAGCCTTGACTGTGCCCATCTTTGCAGCCTCAACAGTGTCTCTCTTTTGTAGCCTTGACTGTGCCCATCTTTGCAGCCTCACTTGTGTCCATCTTTGCAGCCTCACTGTGCCAATCTTTGCAGCCTCACTGTGCTCATCTTTGCATCCTCACCAGTGTCCATCTTTGCAGCCTCACTGTGCTCATCTTTGCATCCTCACCAGTGTCCATCATTGCAGCCTCACTGTGCCCATCTTTGCGGCCTCACTGTGTCCATCTTTGCAGCCTCACTGTGCCCATGTTTGCAGCTTCACCTGTGCCCATCTTTGCAGCCTCACCTGTGCCCATCTTTGCAGCCTCACCCGTGTCCTTCTTTGCAGCCTCACTATGTCCATCTTTGCAGCCTCACCTGTGTCCATCCACTGTGGAGATTATGGAAGAAGAGAGAGGGCGGCCAATCCATGATAGGGTAGAGAGCACCATAGAGATGGAGGTTTCTCTGCTTGATTAAAGAGTGGGGATTGCAATTGTAATGTAAACTGTAACAGCTGGCAATCCCCGCTTTGTAATCAAGCAGAAAATCCTCCATCTCTATGATGCTCTCTTCCCCTATGATGGATCGGCAGTGCTCACCCCCCCCCGCTCCCAGACCAGATAGCTCAGCTCTCCAGCCCTCATTTTCCACTCACAAAATGCGAGTAGGCGAGTGGAAAATTTGAGGGCTGCAATACTGTACAGGACATACTTTTCAGTAAGCCAACATATCTGTATTAAAAATCCTTTTTTTTTATTGGTCTTATGTAATATTCTAATTTTCTGAAACACTGATTTTTAGCTGTAAACCATAATCATCAAAATTAAAAAAAGAAATGCTTGAAATATATCACTCCGTGTGTAATGTGGCTATATGAAATATTTGAGTTTGACTTTTTAAATTGAATTACTGAAATAAATTAACTTTTTGGTGATATTCTAATTTTTTTAGATGCACATGTGTTCTAATCCCTCTCCACTCTATCCAAAACTGAATATAAAGTTTTGCCTTTAGCTATATTTTAATCTCCGAATTTTAGATATTTTCAGATATCATCATACAGACATTTTTTAATAGCATAGTATTAGCTATTGACAGCAGGGAAGTGTGACCCAGCTTACTCAGATTTGAGTGGTGTGACCAGACATAACAGTAAACTTTAACACTAGATTGCACATTTATCATGTAGAAACCTTTACAGGATATCCCAAGACTACCTCCCAGGTACTTAGAAATGCTGCTGTCCACCTGTGCACAAAGCTTCCTAAGGTTGATCCTATTGATTGGTGCTGGGTGATTAACATGTTTAACTTTTAACTAGTTATCAACATTGAGATTAGACCCACTGGTATCCAGATAATAACTGAAGGACAGCCTCTGCATAATACAGCTATTAAAAGCAATTCTTGAGATGTGCATGGAAAGAATTAGACAATGAAGGAACAATCTGATTGTATGAGAAACATCCACTTCAATATCTACTATATTTTCAGTAGAAACTGTCTTCATGGTTCTAGGATTTAGGAAATCTTTTAGTGAAATAGACTGATACCTATCTGCCAACTGTGGGCCAAGCAAATCAGCTTCAGATGCAGATCACATATTCAACATATGATGATTGGTTTGCCTGCTGCTTAACCCAGGCCATCTTTAAGATATATGTTATTATGTAAATGCTAAGAATGCCTCATGCTTTATTTATAAGTGAATTAAATTGCAGTCACCATGGGCTAAAAAGAAAAGCCGAGGTGCACTGCTGCCTGAGAGCCACAGAGATAGACACTTTATGTGCAAATTATTTGAAAGCCTGCTAGAAGGAACAGACCTATTAGCATTCTATGTTTAGGTTTTATCTCTTATTTCGAAGGTGAAATAATTAAAGTGTGTATGTCTTAGTTAGAAAAGCTGTGCAGCCATATGCTGGATTGTTTTATTCAGCATAGGGCTCGTAAATGAAGATATGAGGTAAGAAGGTCAGGTATAGTGAACAGTCTGGACCATTTTCATTATGAGAAAAAAAAATCTAGTCTTAAAGGACAAATCCATGACTACTGATCTGTGGATCAGAGAGATGAGTTTAATGTGTAACAGCCACTCATATTTGTATCTCAATTTTCCTGATAAAGTTCCTGTTCCAGACTGCTCACAGTGGCTGGAAAGTGTGGATGAAGGCAGTGGATCCCATCTTGGGAGCTGTTAAAATTGGTTACCAAAAAGGGCTGATTGTGGTATGTCAACAAAGCAGATTTTTTACAATAAACAGTAAGTATTCTATACAATAATATATATTCATGATCCATATACCCACCACTCCTACAAGCTATGCAAACAGATCAATGTAAAAAGTTCCTTTAGTGATCTGGGATTGTTCTCCAGTGAGTAGAAATAAGGGATTCAGAAAGCATGCATCCACAAAATGGCAAAAGAAATCTTGGCATGATAAGGCTTCAACACCCAAATTGTTTCCAAATCACTAAAGGAATTAAGTTACAAATTACCATCAACTGCCATAACAGATGGTTTATAACTAGAGTTGAGCGAACCCGGACTGTAAAGTTCGGGTCCGTACCAAACTTTGGGGTGTCCGGGACACGGACCCGAACCCGGACTTTTCAAAAAAAGTCTGGGTTCAGGTCCGGGGTTTTGGTATTTTATTCCATGTGTTGAATAGCTGCCAAGGGCAGCCAATCAACAAGTGTTTCACTGGTTTGCCCTTAGAAGCCATCACAGCCATGCCATTAGTAGGCCAGTGCATCATGTGACCCAGCCTCTATATGGGGCTGGAGTCACCGTGCTGCATGTCATATGCTCTCAGGATAGTTTAGGGAGAGGATGCTGCTGGCTCTGTGAGGGACAGATTGCAGATATTAAAGAACATCTCATCCTGCATAACTGAACGATCTGATTGTGGACTAGGTAGAGATACTAGTACTGCTGCTTTGAGGGACAGATTGCAGACCTCATCCTGCTGCACAGAACGATCTGACTTGACTAGGTAGAGTCTGTTGCTTTAAGGGAAAGATTATTGTTCTAAAATCATCTCCAAGTTCTATAGGGAAAGGTTCCATCTGTTGCTTTAAGGGAAAGATTATTGTTCTAAAATCATCTCCAAGTTGTACAGGGAAAGGTTGCAGCTGTTGCTTTAAGGGAAAGATTATTGTTCTAAAATCATCTCCAAGTTGTATAGGCAGAGTGTCTTCCAGCCGCATAGAGCCATATTATTGTTCTAAAATCATCTCCAAGTTGTATAGGCAAAGTTTCTTCCAGCCGCATAGAGCCATATTATTGTTCTAAAATCAACTCCAAGTTGTATAGGCAAAGTTTCTTCCAGCTACATAGAGCCATATTATTGTTATAAAATCATCTCCAAGTTGTATAGGCAAAGTTTCTTCCAGCCGCATAGAGCCATATTATTGTTATAAAATCATCTCCAAGTTGTATAGGCAAAGTGTCTTCCAGCCGCATAGAGCCATATTATTGTTCTAAAATTTAGAATTTAGAATGTACACAGAACGCCCCCCAGAAACATAATTTCCTGCTTGTGTGATTGGTTCACTAATTTTCCCAGTTCTGCGCTAAGATACAAGTCAGATTTCAGGCATCCCCTGCAATAAAAAATCTAATTTTTGGTAAGATACTCAAATAAGAAATCACGTCTAAAGGGATGCAGTCCCTGCAATTTTCCTCATTCAGCATCTGGTTATTAATTATGAAACTACTCCCATTAGATTCACTTTCCACATGGACACAGACAAACAAACAGTGATTTCTTTAGAATAACAAAAGGTAGGAATCTTTAACAAAGTTTGTTAAAATCCTTGATCATCCGGAGGGGAGGTTTTTTTTTCTTAACAAAAGTGGTGTTACCCTTTAAAGATTCAACATAATAACACTGTCATGTATTTAGCATATCCTCTTGGTGGTTATGATAACTAAGATGCCAGTGGGTATATATTGCTGCCACACCTTATAACCTGCCTACAGTATATCAAGGTTCAACTAAGATCAATATATATATTCTTCATTGCAAATTCTGACAGATCGCACCTAGCTGGAAGTTAGAGATACTTAGGGAACTGTTATCTGAAAACCAACATATTGGTATTTTAAGATTTTAGGAGCTCCTGTAGTGGAGGGAATTGGTGATAGGATATTTGGGACAGAGCAGGGACAGGTGTTTTGGGTCCATGGGGACCAGAGAGCTCAGGGGCTGATGTGGAGAGCAGGGAAAAGTTCAGTTAAGAAGGGAATGGTGTGCAGGTCTAGGATCAAAATTTTGGAGCCCAACAGAGGTAAGGCTAGGAATCAAACACAGAAAGAAGATCAAAGCTAAAGTGCAGACACAGACAAGAGCTGGGAGGTGAGCCAGTACAGACTTATAGAGTTAAGCCCCTTTCACATGGGCTTTCCAATCAGGTCTGCCTTTCAGTTTTTTCAGGTGCATCTGATCAGAGCCTCCATTCACTCCTATGGGGCAGTGGATGTCAGCGGTAACATGTCCGCTGACACTCACTGCTATCCCATCGGATCCTGTCCGTGAAATCCAGATGGATGATCCAGACTCTATTTTCCATCTGTCTGGCGGATCGAATGGGATTGGATGAAAAGAGACAGGCAGACCATTTTCATCCGATCTCCCCATAGAGGAGAGTGGGGCTCTGTCAGGTCCATCTCTGCACAGTGAGCAGAGACAGACCTGTCATCCACCTGCTCAGCGGGGATCAGCGGAGCGATGGATCTTCAAATAAGCCCTCCAGCTAAGCTCTGAAGCATAGTCACAAAAGCTTCTCTACACTCCTGCCCCAGGGATATAGCTTCTGCACAGGTGTCATCTCCTGCAGGACTGGACCCAGGAGCACTGCAGCTTGCTGCCCTGGCCTCAGACCATTTATGAGACCTATCCCCACCTTCTGAGCACACCTCCACCTTCAGGATTGTCTGGAGTCCTATAAATATTTTGGCTGCCTGTTCTGCTCTACCTCCCACTATACTTTCTAGAAGCCTCTAAAAGGCAGGGGGGAATAACAGGATGGCAGCCTGTAAAACACTGAGCAGCCCTAAGCAATTAACCACTGCTCCACTGATTACAGAGGAGCTAAACTAGATTTACTCAGCAGCCAACTTTATAATAGGAGGGTGCTACATCTCTAATGTGAGAAGAGGATTTTCAAGTAGCAGTCTACCTCTCTACCAGTAACTCAAGTGTAATATGGTTTCTTTACTCCAAAGAGTTATGCATGACCTTTCATGTGCTAGCTAAGCATTTGTCCCAGTCAATTCCAGTGTATGCTATATGACACTGTAGAGGAGAGAAGTTGTATATTGTATATGATTTGTGACAGTCACCCCCACCCTAGCTGTTCTTTCCCATTTCAACAGACAATGTAGGCATTTCAGATGTCAACCTGGCTTAAAATGTCAGCTTGCGTGTAGAGTAAAATATAGTATCACTAAAAGGTTATCTAAAATCTTGGATAATATAAAAACACAATTATGTATAAATTAAAATTCATAATTTTTTTTTAATACCACTAATGTAAATACATGAAATGTGTTAAACTAGCTTCCCATAATCCCCTGCACAGGATCACACAAACTGTGAGGAAGGACAGTTGTCAGTCTACTGTAAACATGCTTATACAAGTGGTGACCTCTATGGCTTAACTACACTGAAGGTAAAACACTTGGCTATGCTGTTTGCCACGGTTCCTGAATTACAAGACTGGTTCAACTGCAATATACTGTAAATCATTTTACTGTATATACAGTATATACTCTTTAGCTGTTTCCCATGAGTATAACTTTTTATCCTGGCCACTTTTAGTATACATAAATATGGACTAATTAGAGGTTTGGGGCTTTTATGTATACATTACATAGGGTTCGTTAACCTATCATTCCTGCTTTCTCAATGAAGGAAAAACTTAGCCAATTTTAGCTATTGAAAATTTAGCAACTAGCTGATAAACACGTGCACGTTAAGGTTTGGAGTATGATTCTGTAAATCAAACATCAACTTGACAGTTGCACTGGACTTTAAGGAGAGAACATAGAAATATGTTTCTCATACAGAAGGAAATCAGTACAGCTCAAGCTTTTACATTAATAAAAAAATACATTTTTATTTCCTATGACACTGGAAACATATGTAAACGTAAGTGACTAAACATCAGTGTTTTCATGGCTGGTTCCCTTTGAAAGCATTTCTATTAGTGCTTTATAGCAGAAAGTGTTAAAGAACAAAATATTAGTGCCCTGAAGTTGAATTTTACCTTCAAACAAAAACACTTTAAACTTACAGTTGCAGTAAAAAAAAAAAACTGAGATCTCATGTACAAAATAGTGGGCCCTAACAAGCTAATTATAAAGGACTCTGATGATACCCCAACATTAGTAAACATTATCAAAAATAGTTTATTTTTACATGATAAAAATATTCACATATATACATATCAAAAAAACACATAAAAGACATACACAGATTACACACAAAAAATGTTATGCCACAACCATCTGATACTCCTTTCAATATATTCCTGTTGGCTCCACTGTAGTAGAGCACAGTGAGTTGCAGTAGTTTCAAAGGGTCTCATGTACTGAATTTTGTGTATACGTATGCTTAACTGTTTCACTGCCAGAGCTGTTTTGCATATTTTTTGCACATGTGTTTAAAAAAATAATTTTAGACCTAAAGATTAGAGATGAGCGAACTTCTAGAAGTCCGGGTTCTGCTGGTTTGGCCGAACTTCGGGACAAAGTCCGGGTTCGGGTTCGGACAGAACCCGAACTTTGTCCCGGACCCCGAACCCCATTGAAATCAATGGGGACACGGACTTTTAGGCACAAAAAAGGCTGGAAAATAGTCCTGGAAGGTCCTAGAGGTCTGCAAAAGGAAGGAAATGTGGGTAAGGGTGGGACAAGTGCCCTACAAAGAAATGGGGACAGGGAAATAACTTTAAATATTTTTTAAAAAATAAAAACATAAAAAATGCAAAAATGGAGATAATCTTCAAAATGGGTCTGAAAAGTATTAATTAACATTAGAGGCCATAGAACTGTTCTAAAATCATCTTCAAACTGTGTCAAAAAAGTATAAATAAGCCGGGAGTACCCATATCACTGTTCTGCAAAATGTGTGTGTCACTTTAAATGAAATTGGGAATCAGTGCACATCTCTTCTGCACAATTTTTTAAAGTCTGTGTGTCACTTTAAATGAAACCGTCAATCATTGCACATCTGTTATTCACACTTCTTTATAGTCTGTGTGTCACTTTAAATGAAACCGTCAATCATTGCACATCTGTTATTCACACTTCTTTTTAGTCTGTGTGTCACTTTAAATGAAACCGTCAATCATTGCACATCTGCTATTCACACACAACATCTGTTCTTTCCCTAGAAAAGATGTTCTTCACACATTACATCTGTTCTTCATACATCTGGAAATAGTTTAGAACACTTTACCTAAAACCGGGTGCGGAACCATACACCTGCTCTTCAAACATCTGGATAGTGTGTTTGAAAATACAGCATAGAGAAGAGCAGGCATATGGTTTCGCTCTTCACACACTGTTTGCAGATGTTTTCAGAACAGTGATATCATATCAGTGATATGATATCACTGTTCTGAAAACATCTGCAAACAGTGTGTAAAGAGCGAAACCATATGCCTGCTCTTCTCTATGCTGTATAGACTGTAAAGTCCAGGTCCCGGACACCCCAAAGTTCGGTACGGACCTGAACTTTACAGTCCGGGTTCGCTCAACTCTACTAAAGATTAGTTAAAACCCCCAATATTATATATTCTCTGAAAGTAGACATCCATACCCGACCCTCGTCAAACATAAAATTCTGGTATATATATTTAGGGGGAGCACCACACACTTTTTTATGGGTGTCACCTATTAACATCTATGCCAGACCCTCATCTAGGATAAAGTGCTGGTATAGATGAAAGGCACCCTTGCCCATTTGTTTACAAAAAGAAGTTAAAAGGCCAAAGCTGTCATTTCCCAACAACTTATATGTCATTTCTTTTTCTTTGTAAATGTCATTTTAGCTGTAGTGGGTTGTATATATACAGATGTGTCACTTTAAGAGCAGGTTAAGGTTATTCCCTCATGCATGTTATTTAAAGAAATTTTGCATTTTTTAATTTTTTTCACCTATCAGCTGACCCTGGGTCACAAGAGGACAAAAATAATTGTACTCTGATTGCTTAAATAACATTGCCTTATGTCTTGTGCCTTGTGAACCTTCATTTCTTTGTTAATTTCCTGATATAAGCCATGTCACCTCCTGTTTGCCAGATTATTGTTCTCTCTTCAGCCAATATCTTGCTCTTGTCATTCCTGCTGCCGCCCATACCTTCGCTACCACTCATTACCGACCTTTGGCTTGTTCCTTGACTTTGTTTCTGCTCCATCCCAACCTGCAAGCACTTGTTACTGACCTTTGGCTTGTTAACTGACTAACCTTCTGCCTGCTGTATCTGCTGCTAAACCCCCGGTTTGCTCATCTCCTTGTGGAGAGAGCCTGAGGACTGTGACCTGGTACTAAAATGCAACAAAATTCATCTCCACTATCAGGAGCTCTGGTGAAAACCAGTTAGCACTTAGACACAGCATCTCAGGTGAGCGCACGTTATCCACCACTGTGACCTGCTTGCTTACTTATCCAGCTTTTCAGGGAAAACCTCTCTACTGCTATAGCTACTGGTCTCCAAGCCTGACCTTTGACTTTGACATCTGTTGGGAAAATATGACAGAAAGGGAGAGGGAGAGCTGTCTCAGGTGTCCCTGCAGGAAAATGTCCCCTCTATTTCTGTTTTGGTGACAATTGTAAAATTCAGGATTCCCCAAAGTCCCTTAGACAAAGGTCACCAAGACGAATGCAGAAGGCAACACTCCCTAGACAAAAACCAAAAAACTGACAGTGGCTTTAACATTTCCATTTTCAATCCAAATCCAAACAAGGTTAGGTATTCTTTAAAAAAGGTATAACTGACAGATTAAAATAAATTCAAATGTAACCCAATCCAAGTAAAAACAAAACTAAAAATGGGCACACTCTTAAAATATTACTATATGAGTAAATGGGAAAAGATGTTAAACAAAAAGTCTCTCCAGAGGAATGAGGTATTATTTGAAAGACATCCCATAAATCCTCTCACACTGTTTACAAGGAAAATGAAATCAATTCAAGATCTTGTGTTACTGGTATCACACTTGCCTTTCTACACACTCCCAATCCCAACATACACTATATTACCAAAAGTATTGGGATGCCTGCCTTTACACCAATATTAAATAATAATTAATATGGCATCCCAGTCTTAGTCGGTAGGGTTAAATATTGAGTTGGCTCACCCTTTGCAGCTATAACAGCTTCATCTCTTCTGGGGAGGCTGTCCACAAGGTTTAGGAGTGTGTCTATGGGAATGTTTGACCATTCTTCCAGAAGCACATTTGTGAGGTCAGGCACTGATGTGGACAAGAAGGCCTGGCTCGCAGTCTCTGTTCTAATTCATTCCAAAGGTATTCTATTGGGTTGAGGTCAGGACTCTGTGCCGGCCAGTCAAGTTTCTCCACCCCAAACTTGTTCATCCATGTCTTTATGGACTTACAGATTTTTTCTGTAAAGGTGTACTTACACTTTAACTATTACGGCATATCTGGTGCAGGGGAAGTTAACGTGTGTGCATCACTTTTTTTCTTACACAGGAAGCAGACACGCAGAGGAGCGATGTTCCTGTTGATGTTCCTCAAATCCTTAACCAGTCATCATCCGCCCTATAGCAAAATGTCCCCAGGCAGGACTTTCGTTGATCCGGGTGGACGTCATATGATGCTACAGGGCTGTGCTGCGGTGTGACCTGTCACCGGCTGTGTCCATTGGACAAAGCCTATGACTGATCAGTGTACCGACCCGCTGCCGGTACCATGCAATTGCTGTGACCAATCACAGCAGATCACATGACAGTTGCAAACAATAGATGGCTTCCTTTCATGCCATACATTGTGTACAATTGTGTTGCTAGCTGTGATTGGTCACAGTGTCAGCTGTGGCAAATCACAGCTATTCACAACAAAAAAAAACTGAATGCGATGTGTAAAAAGTGTAAAAAAAAACCAAAAAAAAACCACTGCCCAAGAGTAGTACAACGTTACTATGGTAACAGTATATTGCTCTGATCACAGTGTTTTTAAAAAAACTGTAACAATAAAAGAAAAAAATGTAATAAAAAAAGAAAGAAAAGTTGAAAAAATATATATTTTTTTCATACTGTCACCAGTCAGTGTTAGGGCCAGTTCACACTTAGGTGACTTGTCAGGCGACTTGAGTCGCCTGACAAGTCGCCTCAATGCAGTGCAATGGAACTGCTCTAATAGTCACTTCGCTCCGCTTAGAAAAAAAGTTCCTGCACTATTTTTGGGGAGACCTCAGCGTGACTTGCATGGACTTCTATGATAGAAGGTCTCCTGCAAGCCGCACTGAGGTCGCTTCGAGCGGGGCGACTCGATTCGCCCTGCAAGTTGCGTCGCTTCTGTGTGAACCGGCCCTTACCGATTACCACTACACCAGTTATATGATGACACTGTAACAGTGTAACCGTAACAGTATACACTGTAACAGTGTAACCAGTGCGGTGACAGTAAAAAAAAATTACATTTCTGCATTTTTCAAAAAATTATGACAAAAAATTAGAACTTCAAAATACTTGCCATGTCTCTTACTAAATACCAACTTGGACTGTCTACTTTCCAAAAAGGGGTAATTTGGGGGATATTTATACTGTCCTGACTGGGCCTCAAGAAATGAGATAGGCTATCAGTACATCAAGATCAATCGATTTTCATATATATACAGTATTTACCATTATATGTGGACTCTATAACTTTCCTACAGACTAAATAATATACACTGATTTGGGTTATTTTCAACAAAGAAATGTAGCAGAATACATTTTGGCCTAAATTTATGAAGAACGATTATTTACTTGCAAAATTTTATAACAGAATCTATGAAAATTATGGGTTTTTTTTTCAAAATGTTTGGTATTTTTTTGTTTAGTTAGCAAAAAATAAAAATGGTGATTAAATACCACCAAAAAAAAAGCTCTAGTTGTGTGAACAAAATTATAAAAATGTAGTTTGGGTACAGTGTTGTATGATAGCACAATTGTAATTTAATGTGCAACAGTGCTGAAAGTTGAAAATTGGCCTGAGCAAGTAGGGAGTAAAAGTGCCCAGTATTGAAGTGGTTTAAAAACTGTTCTTATTGGTCATGTTCGTGCAGTCACAATATTAGGCATGTAATCATGGGAAATATCCAGAATCCATACCTCTCGACTTTCTGAAAGAGAAAACGGTGACACAAAGGCAAACTGTCAAGCTACCCTTCTTCCCCTCAGAAACATCTTTAGCTTGTGACATGGTCATAACAATTCTGTGTGGGTACAACTGTTAAGAATTGGACACTCATTAAAACTGTGGCATTAGGAAACCCACATCTATCACCAGTAATTACTCTAATCTATGTCCTCTTACTGGGGCTATCAAATATTGATATTTGCTACATTTTGGCATGTACATGGTAAAAGCTAATTTATCTCAGCATATTCAATAACCAAACCAAATGCTATCTTCTGAACAGTGGCGGCTGGTGCTCAATATTTATTCAATATTTTGGGGGGTGCCAAACTAACAACACCACCCCCTGAGATGGACGGCGCCGATCACCCACCAACCCCACCGCGGGAATATGAATGTGCCAATCAGACGCCTTACCATTATGGAGGCAGGGGAAAGGAAGATTGGGGGCCGCTCTGACCGATTCTCCTGGCATCATCTGCAGCACACAGAGAGACATTCTCCTCCTGGCTGAACAGGAACAGGAAGTGATTCTTGAGACACCCTGGCCAATCGGGGCTTCCTGATTGGCCAGAAGGAAAATGAGGAAGACAATAATGAATATTAATTCGCTATTGTCACACAAGTGGGTGGGCTCAGAGCCTTTTTTGAAGCCAATCAGAGATATCCAGAACAAGATGAATTTTCTCATGAAAAGCATTTTGTTACACTGCTCAGCATGAAACCATTTTTTCTGTTAAAATACACATGGAGAAATTAAATTTGCTGCTCGGATAAATAGATGGTAATGGTAAAAGCAGCGTTTGATGGATGCAGCTTTAGAAGAAGATCAGGTAAAAGCAGCTTTTAAATCATTTTAACTTTATGGGTTTGGATTATTCCTTTTAAAGTGGATATTTTAAAGCAATACTAAAAGGTTCCTGTATGTCGGTCAAAACAAGTACAAAATTCAGGTGCTGTGGGATGCACAAACAAACCAAGAAATGTAATTTACCTTCCTTGACTAAGGAAACCAAAAAATCCTTCATTAATGCTTTACACCCCCCCCCCCCCCTTGAAGCTCAGAGCTTCAGAGCTTAGGAAGTAGTGCTTGTGGATTAGCAGAGACAATGCTGATGGCCATGATCCCATGAACATGTTTTCATCCCGCTGTAATACAAGCAGGTACAGCCTACATGAGGATGGAAACACCAATCTGTTAAAAGTTTTTATTGGGATATAGAGAAATGAGCAAGAACATAGGTAACATAAAAAGATTAAATGTTACAGACCAGGTACAAGCACGATTAAGGCAGTCGGCTCGCTTGTAACAACGAGTGAAAAACTTAGAACATGAACTATGGGAAGAACCCACATCATATATATGGGATACAGCAGAACAAGTAATAGGACAACAGGTATTGGGGGGTAACAGTACAAACGATGGGACTTACCCTCAGCAGACACCCCTAGTGGGAACATACTGTGCCTGTGAAGGAAATCCCAGTATATACGAACTGAAAATTGAGATTAGGATCATGTCCCATATTATTTGCATAGCGGAGACAATCCGACTTGAGCTGGTGAAGAGGGTTTTGCGTATTGCAGGGTACCAGAATCTGGAGGATAGAGGGAGGGGAAGAGAGAAGTAGAGAAAGGAAGGGTATAGCAGGAGCAGGGATCAGGAGAAAGAGGGTAAGGAGCGAGAGAAGGTAAGAGGCCAGAATGGGGAGAGTCCGTCTGGGGGTCCCGACACCCCACATCTTAGCGTTTGGTATGAGTAATCAAGCTGGGGGTGTAGTGTCACCATGGGAAGAGGGTCTCAAGGTCGAAAGGAAACACCAATCTGAATTCAGCTTTATTGCCACACCATCACAGGAGGCTGCATTAGGTAAAGGACACTGCTGCAGGGAGAGATCTAAACAAAAAACTGATGCACCTATAATTAAGCGCTGCAGCACATTTTTAAGCAGAATGAGATAGTTCTCCTTTAATTTTATTACCTCTGATCAGATTTATAGTTACACATAGTTAATCTCAACCATCTGGAAAATACGCAATGTGGTGGCTGGCTGCAATGCTGTAATAATGGAATGCTCTTTCACACTGGCTTTCCAATCAGGTCCTATCAGATGCTCCATGCAGCTTTATTGGCAGGGTGATGTAAATAGACTTGTGTTCATTCACATCCACCTACCTCTGTGTCCATCACAGTCCAGAAAAAAAAACTGCCTCCTTTTCCATTTTTCTGGACTTAAATATGACAGATCAGAAGTAGCCAAATGTAAACAAGACACAATAGTATTTTCCATAGATGGAGGCATATATAGAGCCTCACTATGGGAAAGGGTGCATTCTAATTCAACCATGCAGCATTCCACCACCTTAGAAACTTTATTTGTGCTACATGGGAACTTGGGATGGTTACCTGGTAGTCTTTGTTTGCTTGCATTTGGTACCACTAGTACTCCACTCCTCAGCCTAATTCTATCTACAAACCCTAAGCAAGTTACTTTTGTATGTTTCTAGACACTACAGTGCAGGCATATGCTGTGTATAAATGATGACCTTGGTTCAACCAGATATGAGGAGGGGCAACATAACTATTCATTTTTATCACAAGAGTGCACTAACCCTTTACAAAGAGTCAGGAAAGATAGTACAAAGAAGGCCAACAGAAGTAAACTACAAAAGGAGTTGGGGTTCTAAATAGTGATGAGTGAACCAAGCATAGTTTGTTTTTTTGTACAGATGAAAAATTCCCCAAAACCCAAACATAGAGCCTGAACCCCATTGAAGTCTATGGAAACTGAATCTTGTCATTTCTAGACCATTTTTAAGGCCAATTTCCAAGCATTTGGTAAAAAAGGCGCATGGGTAGCTGAGCATTGCCAAGGAGGGCACCCTCTGTAAAAACATGTTAAAAAACACTATTTGGCAAGGAGTCAGTCTTTTTAAAAGGCTTAAAGGCCAACATTAAAATAACTCAATTCTCTTAACAGCATGCTTGAGGAATGCCTTAAACCTGGATGTGAAATGGTGCACCTCTAGGATGTGCTACAGAAAAAGCGACATTTAGAAAAAAAAATATAGCCTTTAAATAACATTTCCTGGCTGTCTTTGTTCTGGGGAATTCCCCTTAACATGATAACTGACCATTATACAGGATAAGTGTCTGGTATGAATTTAAGGGGGGGGGCACACCGATTTATACCAGACCATGTCTCTGATGAGGGACTGGCTTAGAGGTCAGCCCACAGCTTTATACCATGAAGAAACTTTAAAGAGGCAACCTCCATAGTAGACTTTGTAATAATCGTGGAGGGAAAGTGTATGGGGTAAGGGGAGTCACAGGCAGAAAAGTCTGGTGGATTACACAATTTTTCTTTCAAAGTGCCATACCTGCAAACTGGCATAACAATACTTAACTTACCTGTTGCCCATGCTGTTGAACACTTCTCCAAAGCTGGATAATAACTGGCGGAAGTTAATTCCAAGATTGATGTTTATGGTAGTGTTAACCTCCTGGGTCCCCTGCAATGCCCATTGGTTTCTCCTGGTGACCTCCACTTAATAGAAGATACAGTAGTGACATGGATCCATGGAAGGAATGGCTAAGCATTGTGGGAGTCTCTTAACACCATCACCCATGGAAGTGTCAGACTTTACCCAAGGCTTCCTGCACAGTAGGACAGTGTTCAGCAACACAGGAGAGGTAGTTATCCCCATGCTTCTTTGCATTTTGAAAGAACCTTTGAGTAAGCAATGAAGTAGCTTTAATAATTACAGATGCTGTACATATCTTTAAGTATGCTCAAAAATACATTTTTAAACAGATTCTAAAATAACACATAATATGATTATAAAGTAAATGTCATTCTTTAAAGGTCCGCTGTTAACAATAATCATATTACTTACGCCAGACATTTCACTAGTCCACATTCCTAGTTCACCTGATGTTGGAAGGCTGATCAGTGATTTATTCACAAAGCTCAAGTTCAAGCAAAGTTCAAATGGCTGTGATTACAGGAGGCTTCAGGTTAAGTCTGGATCACAGCTGCTTACAAGCCCCTCTCCCTGTGGACCTGCATGCGGAGCTGTCCAGATGCTGATCTTCTTAACAGTCATGCAGCAATGGAAAGCTGTACACTCTGATAACAACGTATATTAATATATATATATATATATATATATATATATATATATATATATATATATATATATATATATATATATAACTGTACATTTCATTGCAACTGCGTAGTGTGTCCAGGTGAATTTTATTTTGTTTTTTTTTATGACAAATTGGGCTTTCAGTGGTAAACAGTAGTGGACATTCCCTGAATTGTTTTATTATGAAAGGAAAATTGGCCCAAAATAGTAAAAAAAATTTTTTACATTTACCGTGATCTACCACCAAAAAAACATGCAAAATACATCCTCCTACTCCTGATGATTGGGGCGATACCACATATGTGTGCAGTATTTGCTCTTTGTACCTGTAGTAGGATCAAGAAACAATAGTCCTACCTAAACACACTGACACTAAGCCTCATGCACACTGGATGTTTTTGGATGTTTTTACAACTGTTGTTTTTAGCTGCAGACATTTTTTTCTACAGTCAATAAACTCCTCGTCATGTTATCCTATGTGTTCATGCACACATAGGCTGTTATCAACTGTTTTTGGCTGTGGTTACATAGTTACATAGTTAGTCAGGTTGAAAAAAGACACAAGTCCATCCAGTTCAACCAAAAAAAAAAATATATATATATACATACACATACACATACAACCAAGTAATCCCATATACAATCCTTCACCCACAGTTGATCCAGAGGAAGGCAAAAAACCCCAGCAAAGCGTGATCCAATTTGCTATAACGGGGGAAAAAATTCCTTCCTGATTCCCCGAGAGGCAATCAAATTCACCCTGGATCAAATTTACCTAAAAATGTTAGTACCCAGTTATATTATTTACATTAAGGAAAGAATCCAGGCCTTTTTTAAAGCAATCAACCGTGCTGGCCAAAACCACCTCTGGAGGGAGTCTATTCCACATTTTCACAGCTCTTACTGTGAAGAAACCTTTCCGTATTTGTAGATGAAATCTTTTTTCCTCTAGACGTAAAGAGTACCCCCTTGCCCTTTGTGATGACCTTAAAGTAAATAACTCAACACCAAGTTCACTATATGGACCACTTATATACTTGTACATGTTGATCATATCCCCCCTTAATCTCCTCTTCTCAAAAGAGAATAAATTCAGATCCTCTAATCTTTCCTCATAGCTGAGCTCCTCCATACCTCTTATTAGTTTGATTGCCCTTCTCTGCACTTTCTCCAGTTCCCCGATATCCTTTTTGAGAACTGGTGCCCAAAATTGAACTGCATATTCCAGATGAGGTCTTACTAATGATTTGTACAGGGGCAAAATAATGTCTCTATCTCTGGAGCCCATACCTCTCTTAATACAAGAAAGGATTTTGCTTGCTTTGGAAACTGCAGCTTGGCATTGCATGCCATTATTAAGCTTATGATCTACCAAAACCCCCAGATCCTTCTCCGTCGTGGATTCCCCCAGTTGTACCCCCCCTAGTATGTACGATGCATGCATATTCTTAGCCCCCAAGTGCATAACTTTACATTTATCAACATTAAACCTCATTTGCCACATAGTCGCTCAATTAGACTGTGCATTCAGGTCGGCTTCTAAGTTGGAGACATCCTGCAAGGACGTTATTCCACTGCATAGCTTGGTGTCATCTGCAAACACTGAAATGGTATTTTTGAGCTGTAAAAAACCCAAGACTAGTGGGTTCTGAGAGACGTTTTTCAGCTGTAAAAACATTATAACACTAAAAAACATGGCTTAACATTGTATACACAGCGTTAAGCCTAGTCAGGTGTTTCTCTGTCTCTATTCAAAATCAATGGTTCCCTATGGGAGCCCATTGATTTGAATAGAAGTCGCACCAGAAGTCGGATCATGATGATGAACTTATGTGCTGAGAATCTTGAAGGGGGTGACATCAGCAGGTGGCCCCGCCCCATGCCAATATAAGTCAATGCAGAGCTCGGATAGCACATTATTCTGGGAGATCACGTCGTGTCAACATGGGAGGAAGAGCAGAGGGAGAAGACAGCGGCAAAAGAGCAGAAGCTAGAAGGCCCCTCAGAGGAAAGAAGACGCCGGAGTGGGAGAAGAGCTGGAAAGGGGAGATGACGCCGTAGCTGATTTAATAAAATATTTTAAAAACCTGCGTAGTGTGTTTTTTTTTACACTTTTTTCAGGAGAATGGGTAGGGGTACAATTACCCCATACTCATTCATATAGGGCAGGGGGGCCAGGATCTGGGGACCCCCTTGTTAAAGGGGGCTTTCAGATTCCGATAAGCCCCCGTCTGCAGACCATGACAACCATCGGCAAGGGTTGTCCGGAAGAGGCCTTTGTCCTCTTCAACATGAGGACAAGGTGCTTTGGGGTGGGGGGCGCAAAGCAACCATCCCCCCATGCTGAGGGCATGCGGCCTGGTATGGTCCAGGAGGGGGGGGCTCTCGCTCATCCCCACCCCCTTTCCTGTCCTGCCAGGCTGCATGCTCTGATAAGGGTCTGGTATGGATCTTGGGAGGACCCTACAATGTTTTTTCGGCATGGGGGTTCTCCTTAAAATCCATACCAGACTGAAGGGTCTGGTACCTCTTGGAGGGGGACCCTACGCATGTTTAAAAAAAAAAAAATGTGGGGGTTCCCCTTCAAGATCCTCAGCACACAAGTCGCACCGCAAGTCGGATCATCGTGATGCGACTTCTATTCAAATCAATGGGCTCCCATAGGGAACCATTGATTCTGAATAGAGACAGAGAAACGCGGCTTAAAGCTAGCATGGAAAAACGCGCATTGAAACCAATGCAAAACACTGATAAAATCGTGTTTTTAATGCAGTTTTTTTTCCTGGCATTGATACTAACTTACAGCCCGTTTTTCATAGCTACTTGGTTGGGGATGTTCACCGCAAAAGACCGTGTTTATTTATTTATTTTTCTCTGAGCTGCTTCCTTCACTGGACCCCCTAGTCCTAAGGGCTAGAGGTGTTAAATTAAGCAAAGAAAGGAAGGAGTGGGTGTGGCGCTGCTCTTAATGTGCTAATGGAGTGCTGTTCTTTGATTACTTATAAAATAAATAAATGGGTGTATGTATGTGATTTTGACTTCTAAAACACATCAATAAATCCACTAATAAAGTGACCTTGTGCGAATCTTGTGCACAAAACACTTCAATTTCATCCAAAAGAAAATGTGAAAAACGATATGTTTAAAATTCATACAAAAACTGATTGTGGTGGAAAAATGACTAATTCTTGAATATACCATATTTGCCGGCGTATAAGACGACTGGGCGTATAAGACGACCCCCCCAACATTTCCACTCAAAATATAGAGTTTGGCTATTCTAGGAAGCATTATGAGTCTTTTGAATGGTTCATTTTTTTCCACAAGTCTTCGGAAAACGTGGAAAGAAAATGAAAACACTTATTTTTACACAAAGTGGTCAATTTATAAGGTATTTCTAACACATAGCATGTACATAGCAAAAATGACCCTCAAAATAAATTCTGCTACTTGTCCTGAGTGTGGCGATACCACATGTGTGAGACTTTTACACAGCTTGGCCACATAGAGAGGTCCAAGTAGTACCTTCAAGAGCATAAATTACACATCTAATTTCATTCCTACCTATCACACTTTTGAAGGTCCTGGAGTACCAGGACAGTGGAATTACCCACAAAATAACCCCATTTTGGAAAGCAAACACCCCAAGGTATATTCTATGAGGCATGGGCTGCAGATAGGTACTCAGGTACTCTGATTGGCTGCAGATAGGTTCTCGGGTACTCTGATGGGCTGGAGACAGGTACTCAGGGAGTCTGATGGACTGCAGACAGGTACTCAGGTACTCTGATGGGCTGCATACAGGTGCTTGGTTAATCTTAGGGGCTGCAGATAGGTACTTGGGTACTCTCATGGGATGCAGATAGGTACTCGGGTACTCTCATGGGCTGGTGACGGGTACTCGGGTACTCTGATGGGCTGGGGACAGGTACTCGGGTACTTTGATGAGCTGGTGACAGGTACTCGGGTCCTTTGATGGGCTGGTGACAGGTACTCGGGTACCATAATGGGCTGATGACAGGTACTCTGATGGGCTGGTGACAGGTACTCGGGTACTCTGATGGGCTGGTGACAGGTACTCGGATACTCTGATGGGCAGGTGATAGGTATTCGGGTACTCTGATGGGCTGGTGACAGGTACTTGGGTACTCTCATGGGCAAGTGGCAGGTACTCGGGTACTCTGAGCTGGTGACAGGTACTCGGGTACTCTGATGGGCAGGGGAAGGGTACTCGGGTACTCAGATGGGCTGGTGACAGGTACTCAGGTACTTTGATGGGCAGGTGACAGGTACTTGAGTACTCTGATGAACCGGTGACAGGTACTCAGGTACTTTGATGGGTTGTGACAGGTAGTCGGGTACTTTGATAGGCTGGTGACAGGTACTCGGGTATTTAGTTGAACAGATGACAGGTACTCGGGTACTCTGATGGGCAGGTGACAGGTACTCGAGTACTCTGATGGGCTGGTTACAGGTACTCGAGTACTTTGATGGGCTGGTGACAGGTACTCGGGTACTTTGATAGGCTGGTGACAGGTACTCGGGTACTCAGATGAGCAGTTGACAGGTGCTCGGGTACTCTGATGGGCAGGTGACAGGTACTTTGATGGGCTGTGACAGGTACTTTGATGGGGTGGTGACAGGTCCTCTTTATTACTGGGGAGATCAGTGTGCTTGGTGTGTACACAATCGGTGTGTGAGGAGGAGAACCCGCTCGTTACCGTGGTTTGTTTACATCATGTGACCAGCTGTGTGAATTTCATTGGCTCTTCATCATGATTGGGGCTGGGCTTTGTCTGAGGGACAAGCCTCAACCCTGATCGCCACGCTGTGCACCCCGGGAGCGTGCACGAGCAGCGGGATCGCACACAGCCGGTCACGTGGTAAAGAGCCAGATGTTATTGGCTCTTTACCCCGATCGGGGATGGGCTGTGTCCCGAGGACAAAGCTGATCCCCAAACGCCCCGCAGTAGCGGCGAAATACCGGGGACATCATATGAAGTCCACCCAGGATGGGAAATCTCATCTGTGGATGTCATTTGACTATAGCCCGGTATTGAAGTGGTTAATGGAAGAAAAATAGGGCTTTGAACCATTTAAAAAAAATGTATGTTTACAGATGCAAATGTAAACTAATGTAAATCTGTTTACATTAATTTTTCCATAGAGATGCATTGATGTCCATTTTTCATCCGTCAACGGATGGAGGAAAAATGGACAAATGGTCTGCATGTGTGAAAGGGGCCAACTTCAGTTTATTCTTTGCTCTACAAGCGAGGAATAAATAGAAGATAAGAAGAAAGATCATTGCAATTATAAAAAATTAAATTGTTGAAAAGCCCATTTTAAGGCAAAGTTCCCCCTAATTCCACCCTCTTCTCCATCCCTCACCAAGTCAAAAGTTAATAAATAAAACACACTGCATTATATAAATAGAGAAGGAAAATGTGCAAAAGGAAAAAGCAGCAAGCACGCTCCCTGACCAGTAGTATAAACGAAATACAAAAAGACAGTGCTGCGCTAAACATTCATTTAAAAAATATACAGTGGGTACAGAAAGTATTCAGACCCCCTTACATTTTTCACTCTTTGTTATATTGCAGCCATTTGCTAAAATCATTTAAGTTCATTTTTTTTCCCTCATTAATGTACACACAGCACCCCATATTGACAGAAAAACACAGAATTATTGCATTTTTGCAGATTTATTAAAAAAGAAAAACTGAAATATCACACTGTCCTAAGTATTCAGACCCTTTGCTGTGACACTCATATATTTAACTCAGGTGCTGTCCATTTCTTCTGATCATCCTTGAGATGGTTCTACACTTTCTGTCACGTCCCTGGTGGTAGAGTCTGACTTATGCAGTAGGCAACCTCTCTTACGGCCCTGGTTCCAGAACCCCTGGTAGAGTAGACAGGAAGCGCTGGAGCACAGGGGAGCACGAGGGCTGGATGGGACACAGGTGGTGGTATGAAGTTGTCCCGTAGTCCGTGCTAGACTGAAGAGTAGTGGTGCAGGCCGGGTCGTTAACTTGCGGTCAGAGTGGTACCGAAGGAGCAGGAAATCGGATGGTCGGGTGCAGGCAGGGTCGTTAACAGGCAGGCAGGTGAGGTACAGAAGGAACAGGCAGTCGGA
>BLSH010396471.1:200761-211082 GCA_018402905.1 Glandirana rugosa
ACTTTCATACCCCTTGAAATTTTCCACATATCATGTTATAACCAAAAACATAAATGTATTTCATTGGTATTTTATGTGATAGGCCAACACAATTTTTTTTACAAATAAATATGTGAAAAGTGTGGCGTGCATTTATATTCAGCCCCCCTGAGTCAATACTTTGTATAACCACCTTTTGCTGCAATTACAGCTGCAAGTCTTTTTGGGGATGTCTTTACCAGCTTTGCACATCTAGAGTGACATTTTTGCTCATTCTTCTTTGCAAAATAGCCCAAGCTCTGTCAGATTGGATGGAGAGCGTCTGTGAACAGCAATTTTCAAGTCTTGCCACAGATTCTCAATTGGATTTACATATGGACTTTGACTGGGCCACTCTAACACATGAATATGCTTCAATCTAATTTATTCCATTGTAGCTCTGGCTGTATGTATAGGGTCATTGTTCTGCTGGAAGGTGAACCTCCACCCCAGTCTCAAGTCTTTTGCAGACACTAACAAGTTTTCTTCTAAGATTGCCCTGTATTTGGATCCATCCATCTTCCCATCAACTCTGACCAACTTCCCTGGCCCTGCTAAAGAAAAGCATCCCCACAACATGATTCTGCCACCACCATGTTTCACAGTGGGATGGTGTGTTCCAGGTGATGTGCAGTGTTAGTTTTCTGCCACACATAGCATTTTGCTTTTAGGCCAAAAAGTGCAACTCATCTGACCACAGCACCTTCTTGCACATGTTTGCTGTGTCCCCCACATGGCTTCTCACAAACGGGACTTCTTATGGCTTTCTTTCAACAATGGCTTTCTTCTTGCCACTCTGCCATAAAGCCCCGATTTGTGGAGTGTATGACTAATAGCTGTCCTGTGGACAGATCCTCCCACCTGAGCTGTGGATCTCTGCAGCTCCTCCAGAGTTGCCATGGGCCCCTTGGCTGCTTCTCTAATTAATGCTATCTTTGCCTGACCTGTCAGTTTAGGTGGACGGGCATGTCTTGGTAGGTTTGCAGTTGTGCAATACTCTTTCCATTTTTGAATGATAGATTGAACAGTATTTCATGAGATGTTCAAAGCTTGGGATATTGTTTTATAACCTAACCCTGCTTTAAACTTATCCACAACTGTATCCCTGACCTGTCTGGTGTGCTCCTTGGCCTTCATGATGCTGTTTGTTCACTAAGGTTCTCTAATAAACCTCTAAGGGCTTCACAGCACGGCTGTATTTATGCTAAAATTAAATTACATACAGGTGGACTATATTTACTAACGAGGTGACTTCTGAAGGCAATTGGTTCCACTAGTTAGGGGTATCAGAGTAAAGGTGGCTGAATACAAATACAAGCCACGCTTTTCAGATATTTATTTGTAAAATATTTTGAAAACCATTTTTCATTTTCCTTTCCCTTCACAATTATGTGCCTCTTTGAGTTGGTCTATTGCATAAAATCCCAATAAAATACATTTACGTTTTTGGCTGTAACATGACAAAATGTGGAAAATTTCAAGGGGTATAAATACTTTTTCAAGCCCCTGTGTTAGTATAAAAAGAATATACTTTATTGTACAAAAAAATCTAAAAAAAATCATCATGTAGATACTAAAAAGCTATATTGTAGCTCTTCAAAAGCCATGATTCCTTATTGGAATATTTCATCCATCGCATATAATAACAATCATGAAAAATACATATAAACACATACATAACACACTAAATACATATTGTATTTTTCATGAATGTTATTATATGTTCTTGGATTGACAATAAAGTATATTCTTTTTTATATTAATAAATGTGTGTTATATTTCAAGACACTGGGGTATTCGAGGTTTAGGAAGCATTTTCCTGTTACAATAAATTAGACCATGTTTTATATAGGTTCTTTGCTTTCCTCTGGATCAACTGTGGGTTTGTAGTTCTAAGTAGGGATGGGCCAGATGTTCGAGTCAAATGTAAGTTGGACTTGAACATTAGGCGTTCGCCAAATCTAGAATATTATGGGGTGTCCTCAGCAAATTTGAGCACCGCTGAGCACCCCCAAAATGCAGTGCGAGATCACAGGGAAATTACACCAGCTGATTGGCCAAAGCATGCACATGACCTGCATGCTTTGTCCAATCACAGCGCGCCCTGCTGAAAGAGCCATGATTGGCCAAAGGCAGCATGCCTTTGGCCATTCATGGCTCAGGGGGCTAAGGCCGCTTACACAGCAGCTGTATGTAGTGTGTTAAAGTGGAGACGTTAGGTTAGATTAGCCAGATTAGTTAGTGATGTGTAGGCAGTACAGTATATCCAGTGTAAAGTATATACAGTAAGTGCAGGCAGTGTAAGAATATATATATATACAGTTTCTTTACTGACAGCGTCACGCGACTCTGGCCAGTCACAGCGCCAGAGTTTGCGGCCCCGGAAGGAAGAGGGGCAAAGATGGACGCCCACTGCTGTGAGGACAGTGGGGGCGATGGCAGGTAAGTGGCACATAATAGGCTAGTATGCAATGCATACTAGCCTATTATGCTTCTAAATTACAGGGGGACATAGAGGAAGTAAACCCATTAGAGTTTACAACAGGGTTTACTTCCTCTTTAATGTCTAAACTGCTGGCAACAAAAGTGAGTACGCCCCTAAGTGAAAATGTCCAAATTGGGCCCAACATGTCAATATTTTGTATGGCCACAATTATTTTCCTGCACTGTCCTAACCCTCTTGGGCATGGAGTTCATCAGAGCTTCACAGGTTGCCACTGAAGTCCTCTTCCACTCCTCCATGACGACGTCACAGAGCTGGTGGATGTTAGAGACCTTGCACTCCTTCACCTTCCATTTGAGGATGCTCCACAGATGTTCAATAGATGTACTGTAGGTCTGGAGACATGCTTAGCCCGTCCATCACCTTTATCCTCAGCTTCTTTAGCAAGGCAATGGTCGTCTTAGAGGTGTGTTAAATTGGGGTCCTTATCATGTTGGAATATTGCCTTACGGCCCAGTCTCCAGAGGGAGGGGATCATGCTCTGCTTCAGTATTTCACAGTACATGTTGGCATTCATGGTTACCTCAATGAACTGTAGCACCCCAGTGCCGGCAGCACTCATGCAGCCCTAGACCATGACACTCCCACCACCATGCTTGACTGTAGGCAAGACACGTCTTTGTACTCCTCACCTGGTTGCAGCCACACATGCTTGGCACCATCTGAACCAAATAAGTCTTTGTTGGTCTCATCCGACCACAGGATATGGTTCCAGTAATCCATGTCCTTAGTCTGCTTGCCTTCAGCAAACTGTTTGCAGGCTATCTTGTGCATCATGGTTAGATGCAATGTGAGACATATGGTCTGAGCACTGACAGGCTGACCCCCCATACTTCAACCTCTACATCTATTTCCCAAAGACAACTTCTGGATATGACGCTGAGCACTCCACGACCATGTTCTGAGTGGAGTCTGTCCTGTTAAACCACTGTATGGTCTTGGCTACCAATCTGCAGCTCAGTTTCAGGGCCTTGGTAATCTTCTTATAGCCTAGGCCACCTTTATGTAAAGCAACAATTCTTTTTGTTTTCAGATCCTCAGAGAGTTCTTTGCCATGAGGTGCCAAGTTGGACTTCCAGTGACCAGTATGAGAAAGTGAGATTTAAGAATTATACCACTTGGGTAATTAACCCACTTTCCATCATCCCTGGTTAATATAGTAGGGCAAATTTGTATCCCCCTAATACTTGGGACTTTTAAGGCAAGATTGAGAGAATTGTATGTAAAATATTATATGCTTATTTAATTACAAATTCCATAAAAATTCAAGATGTATACTTCACCAAAGAATATATTATACTAACACAGATAAAAACATTGTTCATGTGAAAATTCTTGAGGACAGAAGATACTTCTCAAAGGACCGATATGTTTGAGAAATATAACTCTTTCCTCAGGGGCAGTGATGTAGAAAAGTATACTCTAAAATATAATGAAAATTGGTAAGAATTCCATCAATATAATAAACATTGGCAGAGGGTATTTATAACATACTTAAATACCTTAAAGAGCCATATCTGGGCTTACCACATGAATAGACCAAAGCAGCCGCACCCAAGCCGCCAGTGGGAAACTCTGCCGGCCTATGTGTCCCCAACAGGGGAGACATGGACAGAGTAAGCATGTTGCACAGTCACACAACATGCACAGTGCTGTGTCCACACCACCTCACACTGGGTTCCCAGGGGGGTCAGAACATGCAGTCCGTAAGCCAGAAGTCTGGTAGCAAGGACCAGAGGGTCAGGGTCTACGCTGAAGGTAGAACAGGAGAGCGCTAAATCAAAAGGAGAAATTATATTAAGTGGTAAAAAGCAGAACAAAGGGGAGCAGATTTTTTAAGGCATGTTTCAAAAATATATTATGGATGTACCCAGAGATAGCCAGCCATAGTTAGCTACAGCAATCACATGGTGTATGCCTGTGGAGATGTAATTAAATAGGCCCAATATTGGATTAAGAACAAGACCATACATAGAGACATCCCCATGCATATGCCCTGATTCAATAATCATAGCCATAGTAAGAATGAAGACAAAGTATACTAGCATAGAGATTTAGAGCAATAGCAGATGCAGTGTATGTAAAATTTGGGACTCATCTTTCAGCAAAAAAAGAGATAAATGCAGAAACTGCGTGTGGCGGCAGGGGAAGGCAAATGTGTTTCTCAATGGAGATCACCGCTGCTTAAGTAATGCTGGCGCTTCTGCGCATGCGCATTCTGACCTCAATTAAGGGGCCGGACAAGGCAGTGTGTCTCTCGATAGGGATCACCGCTGCTAGACAAGGCCAGTGCGTGCGCAGAAATGCTGTGCGACACACCAGAGTAGTAAGTTGCATTGAGTGACGTGACCTGCGTCCCAACATCAGATGGCTTTGCAGGCATGGACACATTAACAGGGAGTAACCCACGAAGGGGGAGTGCACAGCCCGCCCCCCAACTAAACGGTGGGAGAGGATCATGCATGTCCCCTCCAAAGTGACGGCAAGGACAAAGGGGATCCAAAGGGAATTTGGTATCCACCCAGGGCCACGCCATCAAAAAGTTTCCCCCCATGCATGGAAATTGTCTGGGGAGCCTTTGTGCGCCGGATGGAGGTGAAGAGAAACACCGCCGGCAATTACACCGGCTGCCAAGGCAGGCGCCACGCCCACCCAGGGGGAGAACCAGGACATGGATCTGGATCAGGCACTGATGATGACAATATAACAGCAAATAAACAATCAATGAGACAAAGAATACATGATGGGGGTAAACATACATAGCCCCAATATGGCAGTGTAACACATTACCACAGCATGTCAATCAGTTTCAACATGAGGAAAGGACCAGACATTGATAGTGTTTTGAAATCATGGGGGGAAAAAAGAAGATCAGTTATTCCTTTTCACATCCCCCAGAGGCAAAGCCTTCCAAGAAAGGGCGAAAACTTAGTTGATTGTTTAGGCCTGGTGGGGATGTGGCCCCAAGCTCATTGATCCAGTGCACTTTGCTCCAAACCCCACTTCTCGTATTAAGGTTTATTCTATCAAGAATTATAAAAAAAAGGGGCATCAGCCTTTGTGAAAATATTTTACGTGTCTTCCCAGTGGGAAATCCGGGTTTTCTGATTCCATGTTGAAAATATAGCAATACACTCATTGCCAGAATTCCAACTTGGTTTTCCCCACATAGAAACGGCAGGTTAATAGATATTCAACCTCAGGCGTTCTGCAGTTGGCAAAGTGCCTAGGGGTGTACGGGCAACCATTCGGTAGGATTATATGTTTGTGTGTGTCTATGTACCTACGGTAGAGGCATTCTCCACAAGTAAAAATACCCAGACGTTTACAGGGATCTGTTCTAAAATTATTCATGAACTTGCTTTGTACCAATAGGCCTTGAGTGATTTTGCCCTGCGATAAGTAATAGCTGGAACCTCAGGCAAGCAGTTCTTTAAAGTGGGATCAATTAGCAGTAAATGCCAGTGTTTTTCAATAATATGTCTTACAAGTTGATGTTGATTATTATATTGTGTAATTATTCTTGTTGTTGGGGATTTTTCTACTTGTTTAATGGCGAACAGCAGTTCATGTCTTTCCTTTTTTCTTGCTCTTTTAAAAGCTTCTTTTAGGCATTTATGGGAATATACGCGTTTCAAAAGTCTTTCCCTGAGGAGATTGGCCTCAGAAAGAATAGTTTCTTTTAAGCCTTAAATATTGGCTATAGGGGATTGATTTCACTAGGGCCTGAGGCTGTGTACTCGATGCGTGTAGTATGGTATTGCCTGCCGTGGGTTTTCGATACAATCCACTAGACAGGTTACCATCTGGGTTCTTTTGGATTGTCAAATCCAAGAAGGTAATTTGTGAGTCATTATGAGTCATTGTGAAATTCAAGTTGAAGACATTTTTGTTCATGGCCAAAATGAAAGCTTACAATGTGTCAAGGAGACCCTCCCAGAATATCATCAATATACCTGATCCAAGAGGTAATATAACAGGTAAAACATGATAGAGATTCATCTGAGAGGAGGGCCCTCTCCCATTCACCCAGGTGCAGGTTGGCGTAAGATGGCACACAACATGTGCCCATTGCCACCCCCTGTACCTGGAGGAAATAGGAGCCATCAAAAGAAAATGTATTATGAGTCAATATGAACTCCAAAGCATCAGTGATAAAGTCATGCAATTTTTTGTCATACTTATGGGTTTGGGAAAGACTGTGTTTGATAGCTGCAATTCCCAAATGGTGGGGATTGAGCTATACAGAGCTTTGACATCTACAGCCATCAAAATAGCATTAGGGGAGAGAAGCACATCGTCTAGTTGTTGAAGTCAATTTTGTCTATTCGTGTGGTGAGCCCGGACATGGCTCTTTAAGGTATTTAACTATGTGATATATACCCTCTGCTAATGTTTATTATATTGATGGAATTCATATCAATTTTCATTATATTTTAGAGCATACCTTTCTACATCACTGCCCCTGAGGAAAGGATTATATTCCTGAAACATGTCGGGTCTTTGAGAAGTATCTTCTGTCCTCAAAAATTTCCACATGAACAATGTTTTTATCTGTGTTTGTATAATATATTCTTTGGTGAAGTATGCACCTTGAATTTTTATGGAATTTGTAATTAACTAAACATATAATATTTTACATACAAATCTCTCAATCTTGCCTCAAAAGTTCCAAGTATTTGGGGGGATACAAATTTACGTACTAGCATGAGAGAGTGAGAGTGATAACACCAAGTTTATCACACCTGCTACCCATTCACACCTGAGACATTGTAACACTATTGAGTCACATGATACCGGAGAGGGAAAATGGCTAATTGGGTCCAATTTGGATATTTTCACTTAGGGGTGTACTCACTTTTGTTGCCAGTGGTTTAGACATTAATGGCTGCTTGTTGAGTTATTTTGAGGTGACAGCAAATTTACACTGTTATACAAGCTGTACACTCACTACTTTACATTGAAGCAAAGTGTAATTTCTTCAGTGTTGTCACATGAAGAGGTATAATAAAATATTTACAAAAATGTGAGGGGTGTGCTCACTTTTGTGAGATACTGTATACGCTGCATTCAGTGTAGACTATATCTACAGCGCATTCAGTGTAGACTTTATACAGACTATATATACAGTGCATTCAGTGTAGACTATATACAGTCAGTGCAGGTAGTGTAAGAATATATATGTATATATATATATATATATATATATATATACATACATACAATGTACAGCCCTAAAATTTTCCACTAGCATTTTGCGAGTGGAAAATGAGTGCTGGCGAGGAGCTGGGCTGCCTGGGAGTGAGGTGGGGTGAGCACTGCCGGCAGGTGGGGGAAGAAGAGAGAAGAGAGTGTGGAGGAAGAGAGAGGGTTACCGGATCATTATAGGGAAGAGAGCACCGTGGAAGAGAGGAAGTGGATTTCTTGGTTGATTACAGAGCGGGGATTGCCCGCTGTAACTGTTGTACATTAGAATTGCAGTCGGCTCTGCTCCCGGTGACACATAGATCCCACCCTCCTGACCTGGTGCCTGTGATGAACAGAACACACCCTGGCATTAGACCAGCATTCTGTGTGTCACAGGCGCCAGGTCAGGAGGGCGGGATCTATGTGTGACGGGGAGCGGAGCAGACTGCAATTCTAATGTACAACAATTACAGCGGGCAATCCCTGCTCTGTAATCAACCAAGGAATCCACTTCCTCTTTTCCACTGCGCTCTCTTCCCTATGATGATCTGGTCACCGGCCGCCCTCTCTCTTCCTTCATGCTCTCCTCACTGAGGCTGCAAAGATGGGCACAGTGAGACTGGAAAGATGGGCACAGTGAGGCTGCAGAGATTGGCAGTGAGGCTGTAAAGATGGACACAGTGAGGCTCCAAAGATGGGCAGTGAGGCTGCAAAGATGGACACAGTAAGGCTGAAAAGATGGGCAGTGAGGCTGCAAAGATGGACACAGTGAGGCTGCAAAGATGGACACAGTGAGGCTTCAAAGATGGACAGTGAGGCTGCAAAGATGGACACAGTGACGCTGCAAAGATGGACACAGTGAGGTTGCAAAGATGTGCAGTGAGGCTGCATAGATGGACACAGTGAGGCTGCGAAGATGGACACAGTGAGGCTGCAGAGATGGACACAGTGAGACTGCAAAGATGTGCAGTGAGGCTGCATAGATGGACACAGTGAGGCTGCAAAGATGGACAGTGAGGCTTCAAAGATGGACACAGTGAGGCTGCAAAGATGGGCAGTGAGGCTGCATAGATGGACACAGTGAGGCTGCAAAAATGGACACAGTGAGGCTGCAAAGATGGACACAGTGAGGCTGCAAAGATGGGCAGTGAGGCTGCAAAGATGGACACAGTGAGGCTGCAAAAGATGGACACAGTGAGGCTGCAAAGATGGGCAGTGAGGCTGCAAAGATGGACACAGTGAGGCTGCAAAGATGTGCAGTGAGGCTGCAAAGATGGACACAGGTCATGCCACAATAATGGGCACAGGTGAGGCTGAATTGGTGGTCACTGGTCAAGCCGTAATAATGGGCACAGTTGAGGCAGCGTTGATGGGCACAGGTGAAGTTACGTTGATGGGCACAGGTCAGATTGCGTTGATGGGCACAGGTGAGGCTGCACTGATGGGCAAGGGTAAGGCTGCATTAACCACTTTAAGACCGAGCCTCTTTTTGGAGTTTGGTGCTTACGAGTTAAAACCATTTTTTTTTGCTATAAAATGACTTAGAACACCCAAACATTATATATTTTTTTCTAACACCATAGAATAATATGGGGGCCGTTGCAAAACTTTACATCACACCGTATTTGTACAGCGGTTTTACAAGCACGATTTTTCTTGAAAACATTCAGTTTCAGAGTTAAAAAATAACACAACAGTAAAGTTAGGCCAATTTTTTCCATATTGTGAAAGATAATGTTACGCCGAGTAAAATGATACCCAACACGTCATGCTTCAAAATTGCGTCCGCTCACAGAATGGCGAAAAACTTTGCAACATAGAAATCTCCATTGACGACATCTAAAAATTCTACAGGTTAGCAGTTTTGAGTTACAGAGGAGGTCCAGAGCTAAAATTATTGCTCTCGCTCTAACGGTCGCGGCGGTACCTCACATGTGTGGTTTGCGCACCGTTTTCATATGTGGGCGGGACTTACGCATGCGATCGCTTCTGCGCACGAGCTCGCAGGGAAGGGGCACTTTAATTTCTTTTTTTTAATTATTTATTTTACTTTTTCATTTTTATTTTTACACTGTTCTTTTTTTTTAAAAATTGTGATCACTTTTAGTCCTATTACAAGAAATGTAAACATTCCTTGTAATAGAACAAAGCATGACAGAACCTCTTAAATATGACATCTGGGATCAAAAAGACCTCAGATCTCATATTTACAGTAAAATGCAAAAAAAAAAAAAAAAATTATTTAAAAAAATGACAGTGCAAAAAAAAAAAAGGGCCCCTTGTGAGGTCACTTCCGCCCTGCCATGTTATGGAGCCGAGTAAGTGGCTTCAGAACTTGGCAGGACAGTCACCCACAAGAGCACCCAGGATCTTTGTGTATAGACATTTTTATTTTTTTTTTCCAATAAGAATTTTATTAGAAACAATGGGTTACAAAGGTGGTACAGAGTAATGAAATATCGCCGGTAGGTAGCGTCTTACATCGGGACCTTATATCTTAGGGTATTATTCTATAGCATGACCTGTCCTTGCTTCTAAGTAATCACATATTCCTCAAATCCTAAAGCTGAACGCTATGCAGATATAAAGGCACAAGTTAATGTAGCGTTGTAA
>BLSH010396471.1:218102-241499 GCA_018402905.1 Glandirana rugosa
AGACTTCGGTGAATGAGCCGAGGTATTGTACCGTCCCGCCTTCACTGGAGTGTTCCCCGGGAAAAAAAAAACGTGACAGTAAAAAAATTTATTAAAAAAAAAAAAAAACGTAAAATGACATTTATACTCTAGACTCCAGAAAAACTGGGGTCTACAGTATAAATTCTCCAGGACAGTACGAAACAAGATAATGTTCCTTACAAATGTAAAGAACATTATCCTGATTTTCACTAGTGTTAATCACAACTCGCTTGGGCCTGACATTGCAAGCCCAGGCATGGCTTGAAAACCCACAGGCACCGTGCCTGGGCCTGGGCCTGTAAAGTTTTTAGCAAGAACCCGAACGATTTTTGAAATGTCCGGGTCCGGGTCCGTGCCACGGACACCCAAAAGTTCGGTACGGACCCGAACGTTACAGTCCGGGTTCGCTCAACACTAATTGTGATCACTTTTAGTCCTATTACAAGAAATGTAAACATTCCTTGTAATAGAACAAAGCATGACAGGACCTCTTAAATATGACATCTGGGGTCAAAAAGACCTCAGATCTCATATTTACAGTAAAATGCAAAAAAAAAAAAAAATTATTTAAAAAAATGACAGTGCAAAAAAAAAAGGGCCCCTTGTGAGGTCACTTCCGCCCTGCCATGTTATGGAGCCGAGTAAGTGGCTTCAGAACTTGGCAGGACAGTCACCCACAAGAGCACCCAGGATCTTTGTGTATAGACATTTTTATGACTTTTATGATTTTTATGATTTTTTATGTTTTTAAAGAACTTTCATGAATGATATTTAGCTCCATCATTGGTTATCTGTGAATGCCCCCACCCACATGCCTCCCATCATATGCTCACAGCATAACCACTCCATCTGATCCCTAGTCCACGGTTCACACTGCGCTTGAACATATCCTCTTTGATCCACACACAAACCGCCGCTCACAGCTGTGGTGAATCGTGCTCTCAGGAACAGGAGGTTCCACCTTTTCCTCCCCCACCTTTTTCCTTCCCCACCTTCCCGGGCTCCCCCTCATTTCCCTCCCCCCCCCGCCCTTTTCCAACATGGAGTTCCTGCACAACATATCCATGATTAAATATGAAATTCTTGATGAATTGTACAAACTATTTCCTGCAGACTTTTTTTCTCACAATGTGAACTTATCTCCAGACCTGACCACCAACTGTACCTATCTATTCAGGAAAATTGAACACACTATTGATACCATTAACCACCACAGGTGGGACAAGTTCTTTATTTTACAGTATTCCACCCACCACATCACACCCAGGGGCCTCAGGATTCTCAAAACTGGCCCCTTCCTGAGCCCTGAATTAGCCTCTGAATGGTCGCAATTAGCAGAATTCTGCACGCAAAAATGGATGCATCTCATCATTAAACAAAGGGACACAAAATACTCAGAGGCTATCCAAACCCTGAAAGAACACATTTCAGCCCTCACTAAACTCACCAACCACTTACCAGTCAAGTGGCTTCATATCCTACAACGTCATAACAAAAAGAATGAAGATGCCACCCTACACAAAAAGATGGGAAAAGTCAGAAGAGATCTAGACGACTATAATCTTAACAGAGTCTTCAATTGGAAAAAACCTAAACAACAGCACAAACCCCTGGGAACCAGCACCAACACCCGGCACTTCCCAGGAAGGCCCACCAACACATCCATTCCCCATCATCATGCCAACAAGGTCCACCAACATAAACAGCCACCCACCTGCCAACCATTCATCAGCAACAACAACAGAACTGCCCAAAGAACCACACCCAGAAACCCCAGCACCTCATACATCCCACCTCTTATACCCAACGAAATGATAAGAAGGGAAGAAAGATCCAAGGGTACTCCACCCAATGAAATGAGGAGAAGGGAAGAAAGTTCCAAGGGAGCTCTACCAATCACAGGCAGAAGGAAGGGAAACATCAGAAGCATCCCCAAGCCTCCTCGGTCCCATTACACAAAGACTACACCTGCGAACAACCAACCCCCCCCTCCAGCCATCCGAACAAATAATTACGGACCATAACCACCCCCCAGAAGATGCCAGCAATCAAGGCTCCACCAGTGCTGACACACTAGGAAGCCATCAGCCATTACCCCCAGGTGACACCTCCAGCCTGCTACCTATTACAGATGATACCAACCGTTTTTTAGCGGATACCCCCTTGCCCTCCAAAAAAAGAAAGCTAGACATAGAGGTAAGCGAGGGGGAAGAAGAAACAGATGTAGAGGCCACCCAGAAGAAGGCCAAACAAAAAACACAATAAAGATTTTCAATCTCTCTTCGCATATCCTGACCAACAATGAGATCTCACTATTACAAAAAGGGTTAAATTTTGCCCCCCCCCCCAACCACCCCAACCCCTTTGTGATGTTCAAAGACTTAAACAGCTTCATTCGAAACCTTACGCTAAAAAGGCACTTCGAGATCCAATCTAAAAAAGCACCACCATCACCGCTCTCCAGCCCCACATCCTCCTCAGAACCAGTCCTCTCAGATCTTGACTCAGAGGCTCTGAAAATATTGGAAGAACTTTTCACAGATGACAATTGGTCCTCTCTACCCTCCAATTCATATAATCCTCCCACCATACTACACACCACCTTCAGACCCAAGTCTGTCTTCAATCCCACTCAAAGCAAAGGACCCTACCTGCAAGCCTTTTACCAAGTTGTCTACTCGGAACTCACACAAATGTGTAAAACTGAGTTATCCAAGAAGAACCATCTACCTTCAAATCTCACTCCTCAGGAAAAGACTGCACTAAAAAACAGCAGACAAGGGTGGAAGGATCGTACTCCAGGACAAAAAGAAATACCTTGAGGAAGCTTACAGACTCCTGGGTGATGGTATCACATACAGGAAATTGAGGTCGGACCCCACTGAAGCCTTCACCAAAGAAGCCCACAGCCTAACCAGTACTGCCAAAGAACTAGGTATCATCAATAAACAAGAATTCAGTTTTTTCAACAGTTCTTTCTACAATACCCCATATTTCTACCATATCCCAAAGATACACAAAAACAGCCAATCGCCACCAGGAAGATCCATCGTAGCAGCTATGGGAAGCATCACCAGCTCATTCTCCCAATATGCAGACACCTTCCTACAACCATTAGCTCAAAACCTACCAGCCTACATCAGGGATGGCACCGACCTCCTGGAGAAAATCCAAAACTACACTTGGGAACCCACATACAGGTGGGTTACCCTAGATGTCAACTCACTTTATACATCTATTCCACACCATATTGGTATCCGGGCCATATCTCATTATCTATCTAAGGAGGATCACATTCACCCCGAACAGGCCAGATTTTTAGTCAAAGCAGTTGAATTCTGCCTAACCCACAACCACTTCGAGTTCAATGGAGAACACTACCTTCAACTAGTCAGCACAGCCATGGGAGCCAACTTCGCACCCAGTTACGCCAACCTCACCATGGGCCACTGGGAAGAATCACATATCTGGCACAATAATCCCTTCACCAACATCATCTTCTATGGCAGGTACATAGATGATATTATAGTCATCTGGGACGGACCAAATACAACAGTCGAAGGATTTTGTTGGTCACTGCAATAACAACAACTTTGGGCTGACCTTCACCTCAGAACAAGACCCCAACGAAATCACATTCCTGGACCTCACTCTCTTTCATAACAACAACAGGATCATGGCCAAAAATTACACAAAACCCACGGCAGGCAACTCATACCTACATTTTCACAGTTGTCATCACCCGAGGTGGAAAACTAACATACCCAAAAGTCAATTCCACAGACTGAGGAGAAATTGCACATTAGATGAGGACTACCAGCAACTCAGCCAACCTCTGATCAAAAAATTAGTTGAAAAGGGATTTCCAACAGACCTTGTACAACAGGCATACCTTGAATGTAAGTCACTCCCCACCAACCCAAAAGACTCCCACCAGAATGAAGCATCATCTTCTGTCCGATTTACCACCCAATTTCACAGTCGCTATAAGAAGATGTAAAAAATTCTGGAGAGACACTGGCCCATCTTATTAGAGGACCCACACCTCAAAACTGTCATATCCCAAAGACCGAAGATTTCATACCGGAAAGCAAGAAATATAAAGAGCAAAATAGCACCCAGTAAGCTCAAACAACCTCAGAGAACAGGCCCAAATCAGCTCTGCCTAGTTCCACTAGTAGGAATGTTTCAGTGTAAGAAACCACAGTGTCTAACATGCAAGCATGTCACTCATGGACAAAAGCACTTCACCATCAAAGGAAAAACTTATCCCATCACGCAATTCTATAATTGTTCCACAGACTATGTAGTTTATTGCCTCTCTTGTCCATGTGATCTCCACTATGTGGGTCGAACCATTCGGCCCCTCAGACAAAGATTTGGGGAACACCGCCGCTTTGTAGAAGGAGGAAAAGTTTTTCACAGTGGGCCGAAACATTTTCTGGAGTACCATGACCAATACTCGGCCGACCTCAAAGTCTGGATTATCGAATCCATACCCAACAACCTTCACCCCACCGAACGTTACAAAAGACTCTGTAAACAAGAAATGTACTGGATATACCATCTTGATCTCTTAGCACCTGGGGGGCTAAATGAGGAAATAGAATGCAACGCCCTCATCTGATCACCCCTCGTCCCTCTCGGAACCCCTTCCTTCCTTTTCTCCCCCCCAGCTTCCATAGTCTTAGCAAAACCTGGTCCACCCATCCCAGGACATCCCACTATGGACATCTCATCTACCCACTCATCCATTCACCCATTCATTTGTATTAGTAGTTCTCATAATTCCCTCTTAAACACATACTGTCATACCCCACCCCTTCCAGACATCAACCGAGGCATCTCATATACACCCACCCCCACCCATCCACCCACCCATCCATTCACCCTTTCAATTGCACAGGCAGTTCACATATGTTCCTCCCATTTCATATTTCACACCCAATCTCACTCCTCCTTTGACACACATCCATGCTCTCTCATATCTATCTATGTGTAATATCATTGGTCAATCATCCCGTCTCCCATTCCATATCCATTCAATATCCATTCTCATTTCTCTTGTCCTATATATTGTTTTTGCAGTTCACCGGTTCAAATAACTCTGACACACTTTCAGCAGACTCCAGTTCTTCCTCCCCAAATACCCCCCCCTCTTTCCCTTCTCCCCCCCCCTCCCCTCCCAACATTTTGTAAATCACAAAGTTTTTTCTTGGAACCCAGTTAACCAAACTAGTGTTCCCAGCCCATTGCACAACCTTTTCTTTTTTAATTTTATCATCAATCAAGTATGGCCGGCACCATCCGAAGGGTTAAACATCAGGAGGGAGACGAACGGATCATCAGCGCTCCTCCCTCCCCCCAGCCCATATAAGCTGCCTCACTTCCGTATGCAGCACTCACGGCCTGAAGAAGGGGTGGAGCCCCGTAAACGCGTCGCCGTTGCTGTAGTAACCCCGCCTGCACGTACTGGCGCCAGTCGGATCGGATCGCTGCAGACCACTGTCTCCAAGAGAAGGTTTCCCCGGGACACACCGAAGGACCCTCCTCCCCCAGTACAGCTGAATCCACACTCTCCACCACCCCAGCCCAGCAGGACCCCCACAGGACTTCCACAAAGAAGCCAGCAGTGGCTGACACTGCAAAGAGCAGCACCCTACTACTTCCGTGAATAGTCACTTGTTATTTAATAAAATCCTGGTTTTATACTGTTACTCTTAGAGACGCATTTGTTTTTTCTTGTTTCCTCAGACACTCACTCAGCTCACGGACACTGGGGGGAGAGAAACCGATCATCTCTGCCGGCGGGTCCGGTAAGTGGCGGAGATGACCGGAAAGGGGGGGGGGACCTTTCCCCCCGCTGATAAAAGTGATCTCACGGCGAATCCGCCGCTAAGACCACTTTCATCATGTGCAGAACTGCCTGCAGAAAAAAACGATACCAGAGTTATGGTAGCTATCTGCTACCATAACAACGGTATTCCATTTCAAACGGGTGCCGTAATATGACGGCGGGTGGTCTTGAAGTGGTTAATGGGCACCGGTGAGGCTGCACTGATGGGCACAGGTGAGGCTACACTGATAAATTTGTTGTTAATATTTATTTGTGTAACTTAATTCTGTATAAAACATTTAAGTGTAATTTCACGAGAATTTATGAGGGTGTGTATAGGGGCGGGGCAACTGGTGGTGAGTAACCCTTAAGGCCTGGCTGGTAGCTCAGGACTTGAAATTTTGAGCCCTGTACAGTATATATATATATATATTTATATATACTCTGCATTCAGTGTAGACTATATATACAGTGCATTTGGCAGTGTACAGTATATAATCCATTTCAGGCGGTGTATTAAAATATATATTATATATATATACACACAGCGTGAAAAAAAATCATGGGTCCCCCGAACCCGTGCCAAAATGAAAAAAAAAATTGTGTGGGGTCACCCCCAAAATGCAAACAAGGCCCTTTGGGTCTGGTATGGATTTTATGGGGAGCCCGTGCCAAAATTTAAAAAAATGGTGTGGGGGTCCCCCCAAAATCCATACCAGACCCTTATCTGAGCATGCAACCTGGCAGGCCAGGATGGAGGGGACGAGCGAGCGCCTCCCATCCTGAACCATACCAGGCCACATGCCCCCAACATGGGGAGGGTGCTTTGGGGTCACCCTAAAGTACCTTGTCCCCATGTTGATGGGGACAAGGGCCTCTTCTTGGCAACTGTGGCCAGTGATTGTCTGGGTCTGCTAGTGGCGGCTTATAGGAATCTGGAAGCCCCCTTTAACAGATCCCTTTCTCCCCTGTGTGAATTAGTATCAGGTATATCGTACTCCTATCCATTCTCCAAAAAAGTGACAAAAAAGAAAAAGACACAGAAGACAATTTTGGACAAGTCCTTTATTAAAAAAGAAAAAAAAAGTGTCCTCTGATGCAATCCATCGTCCATCACGCCGCACGACGACCCGACAAATAAGAAAAAAAGAAACAGTTCCTACCCAATGAGAGGGCTTCCGCCGACTGATCTCTCTTTGCGGTGACAGTTTATTTATATGCAAGGGCGGGGCCACCTGATGATGTAAGTGGGTGACCCCGCCCCCTTCTGACATCATGTGATGTCAGAAGGGGGTTGGGTCACTCAATGATATCATCGTGTGGCCCGGCCCTTGAGTATTAATAAACTGTCAAAGCAAAAATAGGTCAGTCAGCGGGAGCCCTCCCATCGGGGAAGAGCTGTTTCATTTTTTACCTTATTTTTTGGGTCATCGTGCACCGTGATTGACGATGGATTACATTGGGGACACTTTTTTCTTTCTTAATAAAGGACTTGTTCCAAATTGCCTCCTGTATTTTTTTTTTACACTTTTTTGGTGAATGGGTAGAGGTACAATGTACCCTATACCCATTCACACAGGGGGGGGTCGGGTTCTGGGGGCCCCTTGTTAAAGGGGGCTTCCAGTTTCTGATAAGCCACCGGTCCACAGACCCCGACAACCACAGCCCAGGGTTGTTGGGAAGAGGCTCTTGTTCCCATCAACATGGGGATAAGGTGATTTGGGGTGGGGGCGCAGAGCCCCTGTGCCCCAAAGCACCCACCCCCCATGTTGAGGGCATGTAGCCTGGTATGGGTCAGGAGGGGGGTGTTTGCTTATTCCCCCCCCCATCCTGCCCTGCCAGGATGCATGCTTGGACAAGGGTCTAGTAGGGATTTTGGGGGGACCCCACATCAATTTTTCTTAAATTTTGGCATGGAGTTCCCCTTAAAATTCATACCAGACCCGAAGGGGCAATCAAGGGGTTAACTGTGTTTCCTCAGCGTGTTCTAATTATAGGGGGGATGGGCTGCCAGGGGCATGACAGAGGTCACTGTTCCCAATGACAGGGAACAGTAGATCACTGTCATGTCCCCTGTCAGAACGGGGGTCCACCTTGTTTACATTCTAGGCGATGGCTGGTTGCCAGACATCGAGTCCGCCCGACCCGCAGGCACACTCACGCAGCAGGCACGCGTGCGCGGCCAACGTACAATGGCGGCGTTTTGCGCACCCGTGCCAACCTGCCACAGTAAAAATGCTGCGGCTGGTCGGGAAGCAGTTAAAATAATTCCTTTACTCTTAGGGCAAAGCAACAGGTTAATTTAATACAGACCTCTATAAATGCATATACCAGGAGTCGTCAACCTACAGCCCGTGGGCCGCACCCAGCCTGTTGCTGCTAAACATCCACCCATTAGTGCACGTGATGAAGTGATGAATTCACGTGCACCCGTCCCATGTACATTTTAACCCTGGTCGGCTTTCTTGGGATAACAACCGATGTGGCTAAGAGGCCGCCCGGCTGTTATCCCAACCAGCAGAAGGGATAGTGGTATACAGAGCCCCAGATAGGGGTATATAGATCCACCAGATAGGAGTATACAAAGCCCCAGATAGGGGCTTGCGGCACTGACAGACCCCCCACCCCCAAAGTCGGGACAAAGTACCGCACTTACCCCATCTCTTAGCAGGCTGGCAGTGTGCAGAGTCTGGTGAGCGGGAAGCATGCTAGAGTGTGCAGAGTCCGGAGAGCGGGGAATGTGCTCTCGGTGCTCCGGCTACATCCTCCTTCTCCTCCGAGATAGGCATCCAATAGGATAGCCTGTCTTCTCCGCCGGGGCTTCCTGTTTGGCTAAGAGTGGTTCCCAGTTAGAAAGGCAAATGCGCCACAAGCCACACTTTATTGAATCGAATTAGAGCCTACAACTCTAATGAGATGCTTCATGGACACCCCCTGCCACAGTAATTCATGCGGCCAGCGCCACAAAGGGGCCAGCCACATGAAGGGGGAGGTGGTCACGGGCGGCCATGGATAGATTCATGCTATGCATGAATCTATCCATAGCATAGAGGGGGTGACAGAAGAGAGGGGGCAGCACCCGTGCGCCCTGATGGACCGGCCGCCACTGGTCCAGAGGTACGGGGCTGTGCAATGTAAAGGGGTTCAGAGGTGCGGGGGCTGTGTAATGTAAAAGAGTCCAGACTATCTTAATTTATTAGCAGGTGTATGCGGCCCTACATGCATTCACATACATTGGACCCGGCCCTAAAGTGGAAAAAGGTTGCTGACCCCTGGCATATATGGTACTTTATCTTACTTACTTTAACTACTTGCCGATCGCCGACCGCTGTCTGACGGCAGCAAGATGGCACGATATCGCAAACCGCCAACGGCTGCGAGATCCAGTACTGCGAGCGCGCGCCGCCACAGGCACGCTCGTGCACTCACTGCGTTCCGGGGGAGCCAGGGGGCAGGTAGGGTGGACTTGATCGTCGCCAGCTACCCACGATGGCCCCCCCGCAGTGAAAGAATGGAAGTCCATTCCCTCCCCCTGCCAGCCCAGCCCACATACAGTTAGAACACACCCAGGGAACACAGTTAACCCCTTAGAGCGTCCCATTCACTGCCAATGGCATTTATACAGTAATCAGTGCATTTTATAGCACTGATCGCTGTATAAATGCCAATGGTCCCAAAAAAGTCTCAAAATGGTCCGACGTGTCTGCTGCAATATTGCAGTACTGATAAAAATTGCAGATTGCCACCATTACTAGTAAAAAAAAAAAAAAATTAAAAACCCTATAAATTAATTTTCATGGTTTGCAAGCGCGGCAACTTTTGCGCAAACCAATCAATAAATGCCGATTGGGATTTTTTTTACCAAAAATATGAGGAAGAATTTAAATTGGCCAAAAGCAATGAAAAAAAATGTTTTTTTTTTTTTGTTTTTTTGGATTTGTATTTTAGCAAAAAGTAAGAAATTTAGTTTTTTTTGCAAAATTGTCGCTATTCTTTTGTTTATAGTGGTGATCGGAAATGACACAAGGGGGGTCAAATACCACCAAAAGAAAGCTCTATTTGTGGGGAAAAAAGGACGCAAATTTTGTTTGGGTACAATGTCGCACAACCGCACAATTGTCAGTTAAAGCGATACAGTGTCGAAACGCAAAAAGTGCTCTGGTCCTAAAGTGTGAAATCCTTCCGGGGCTGAAGTGGTTAAAGATGTGTTTTCATTATTATAATTTAAAGAGTATTTCCATTTCCATTAAATATGAACAAAAAGAATCCGTTCAAATTACAAATTTACTATCCTCAAAACACAACTTAACAAAAATAGTGATAACAGATGATTAAAATTAAAAGCGGATTTCCTAATGGAGTTAAGAATCTACTTATAAGATCGTTTGACTATTCCCTTTAATTTAGTCATTAAATTTTAGTCCAGACATGTGAAAAGCAAAACCTATTTACATTGAATATCCGATTATGTGCACATGCTTTTCACACCATTGGATAATTGAAGTGAATATTTTGCATTTGTAAATTAGCCTCTGTGGGGTTGATTTACTAAAGGCAACTAGACTGTTCACTGTGCAAGGAAAATTGCACTTTGCAAGGGAATTTTCCCTAGAGCTTAGTGAATGATGGGCAGCTCTGCTGACTTTAATCATCCAATAATGTAGCAAGCAAAAATGCTGTTTTTTTCTTTTTCTTGCACATGATAGGGTATTCTTTACAAAGTGAAATGCCACTACATTCCCTAAGCTCCAGGAAAATCCCCAGAACTTTGTAAACAGCTTATTTGCCTTTATTAAATTAAACCAAAGGGTCCACATTTTAAAAATAATTTGGAGGGCCTTATAAAAGAGGAAAATGAGTGAACATATTTGCTGCGTGGCCAAGGTCAGAGAAGAAAAAAAGGCGGAATATCCCTATGCCTGTAGCAGCAGGTTATGCTTCGTAAGAGGACAAGCACTGCCTTTTTCACTTCTGACCATGGGCACACAATGTTTTATTCTCATTATTCACTTTATTCAAAACCACTGTCATTTAATTGCCTCTTCTTTTGTTGCAGGCTTTCCATTTTTCCACTTTCTTACCTTTCTTTTTTTTTTTTTTTTTGATTTATAGTTATTTTTTCCTTTGATCCAGTACTCATTATTCATACTTCCCTTTGGACTAAGTTTTATATTTGAACGTTTCTATGGATAACTCACTTCCAATTTAGAAGTAAAGATTTTTCAAGAAATTCTTTTCTTAACTAACTACAGTTTCTGAATATTTTCAATGATATAACTTCCTATGTTGGGTAATTTCTCAATTTTAAAAGGATATCTTTTAAATTAATATGTCTTAGCAATGTTTGCTAAACATTGTATTTTACCTTTGGAAATTAATTGGTAATGTTTCATTCTTTTTTTTTTGGTAGGGGGGGTGGGTCAAATTTCATAGTTATTGAAAGTATTATACTTAATTAGAGATTTTTTGGACATATTAGCTTAGGAAGATTTTTAGTTTAGACCCAGTTCTAGGTCTAATGGGGATCAAGCCAATCTATGATTTGAAATGTATGTCATATACAGAGTTTTACAGTATTGACAAAAATGTGTTATTACATAGTTACATAGTAAACGAGGCTGAAAAAAGACACAAGTCCATCAAGTCCAACCTATGTGTGTTTTTTAATATCAGTGTTAAAATGTATAACCCGCAATGTTGTGGTCCCTTAGGTGTGCATCTAATAGTTTTTTGAAATTTTCTAGACTGCCAGCAGAGACTACTGTTGTGGAAGAGAATTCCACATCCTCACTGCTCTCACCGTAAAGAACCCTTTATGCTTTTTAAGTCTAAACCGCGTTTCTTCCATTTTTAGTGAATGGCCACGTGTCTTTGTGTGCTCCCTTGCCCGGAATAGTTTTGTATCTACTGTGGGGTCACCGGTACAGTATTTGTACATTGAAATCATATCCCCTCTCAAGCGTCTCTTCTCCAGAGAGAATAAGTTCAGTGCTTGTAATCTTTCCTCATAACTTAGGTCCTCCAATCCCTTAATAAGCTCTGTACCCTTTCCAATACCAGGAAATCCTTCCTGAGGACTGGTGCCCAGAACTGGACGACATACTCCAGGTGCGGCCTCACCAGAGATTTGTATAGTGGGAGAATTATTGTTTTATCCCTGGAGTTGATCCCTTTCTTGATGCATGCCAACACTTTGTTAGCTTTGTTTGCAGCAGCTTGGCATTGCATGCCACTGCTGAGCCTGTTCTCCACCAGGACCCCTAGGTCTTTTTCCATTCTAGATTCCCCCAGAGGCTCTCCCCCTAGTGAGTAGTTATTAACAATTTTTTTTTTTATGTTATAAAGTGACATAAATGTAGTATGCCTTCCATTTAAGTAGCCTCACTGACTGTGTCACCATTACAATTTCTGCATTGATGTGCAAAAGGGTTCTGTTTGACATATGCGTCATGAAAGTACCCATTTGCTCCTCCACACATAGGCAGATGAGTGTCTTTGCATACACAGAAAGACAAGAAGAACATCTTGTTCAACTATGCTTACAAACAAATCAGCTGTTAGGTTTTATAGTCAAAGGTCTAATGAGTCAACTGAAGGTAGAAGCTCACTGATTACTATACACAGTCGTACCAAATTCTGCATGCTCCAGTTTTAATAAATCCACATCAGTGTGTCCTTCAGCAGTAGATGTATTTTGCAACAAAATCAGTGCGCATATATAACAAATTAAAAAAGGTGCATGCATACATGTGCCATAAGGCTCTCTTATGATCTGAGCCTTTTGTAACATGTGTGGATGTGCACTGAGTAGACCTCCTCACATAGTTAAGAAGTGAAAAAGTGGCCAATCACAACGCAAGCCTCTATCAAAGCTTGGAGACATACAATGCCATCAAAGACATCTCACAAACAACAGAAATACCCATTGAGCTACTAGAAAACTTAATCCCCATGTTAGACACCAGGCAGTTGAAAGCAGCAGGAATCACAGAAGTGAAAGAATTCTATAACAAGTCCGAACTCAAAACAGACGCCATTATTAGAGAACACAAACTACACCCTCATGTGACATACACGATAATTCGAATAATACACTTCCTAGTCAAATACCCATGCAAGAATTTGTTAACTCACCCCAAAGTCTGGGAATTCTTTACAGGACAATTCCCTAAAGCTAAGGGAATATCTTTGCTCTACCAATTACTGCAGAACACTTCATACTTCCATAAAACCAAATATATAGAGAAATGGCAGAAAGAATTAGGACAGCAATATCCTGTAGAAAAATGGAAAAAAGCTCTAAACTCTATACTCAAATCCTCTCACTGCAGCTCGCATTGGGAAATTACATCAAAACTATTACATAGGTGGTACTACACCCCGTATAGAATGGCAAAATTTACGCCTACCCAATCAGACCAATGTTGGCGTGGTTGTGGCCAAGTGGGAAACTTGCTGCACGTATTATGGGGATGCCCAGCATTATCAAGCTTCTGGACACAAGTGTTCCAGCTGATATCAAAAGTTACAGGAATATTCAAACACTCTAACCCCTCAAAGCCAATTTTGAATATAGGGATAGAGGAATTCCCCTCAGAATTCCAAACAGTGGTAACCCACATATTACTCGATCCACAATTTTATCCAAATGGAAATCACAGAGGTCTCCAAACCTCTCAGAAACCATAGAAAGAATAGAATATGAATAGATTACATGAAAAAGCAATAGCAATAAACTCAATGGCATATAATAAGTTCTCTAAGTACTGGGAAATATGGCAACTCTCATAACATAAACTATACCGGAATGTTAGAATGTGTAATCATTCCTTTTTTGTGTGCATTTACTTTTCCTATACCAAATCTAAATAATGAATATAAATATCTAATGATAACATGTTTGCTTACCGACCGCTAACTGTCGAATTTACTATATCCTGTACTCTGTACTGCATTACTGACTTCTCTATGTTCCTAACCATTCTACTTTGTACTATGAAAACCCAATAAAAACTATTGTTTTTAAGAAGTGAAAAAGTGGAAATGTACAGAACCAATAAGGTGTATTAAAAAGACAAATTACTGAAGACAAATTGTCTTTAGTTTTCTCCAGTTCAGCAAAGCACTAATATAAGTGAAAACTGAATACAAAAAGAGCACCAAGTCCATTCAAATCCTTAGTATAAGATTCCACTATGGATAATGGAAATAAAAAAATTCTGGAAACAGTTCACATAAAATTATTAGAAGAATGCCTTAAAGTGTCGATTGCAGTTACACAAGAAAGTACCACCGTGCTCAAAAGCCAAACTTCTGTGGAGGTTCCCAGCACCGTGCAAAGATTGCGCTTACCCCAAATAATTGATCTCTTATTACAGGAGATCAATAAGAGCCTTTCTAGGTATCCACATGGATATGCATCATAACACTAGCATGGAGCCTAAGGACTTCCACAGTTGTGTCCAGGCCACGCTAATCCACTCTTCTCAAATGGGAATGCAGGATATACCAAAGAATAGAAAGACTCCCATAGCGTAATACAGTACAAGTAATACATTTTAATAAAAAGTATTGCACTTACAGTTAAGCGGCACATCAATAAGGATAGCATCAAATTCAGCATCATAAAGATTGCTGTGTGTTAAAATGGAGCCGTAGCCCGACCGGTTTCGTCACTATTGGACTTCTTCCCAGGGTTTGGCATCCATCTTTAACCACCGCTATATGTAGGGAAAAGAAAGGGAGACAAAGATCTGTCATAAACTGGGAAACTTCCGGGTCATACCAAACCTCGATTCCATCTGGAAATGTTATTGGATGAAAAAGATACCAAGTCTTGCTTCCGCTCCTGGCCATAACAGTTTTAACTGCGGAAGTGATTACAACTTCTGGTCTCTATCCGGAAATTGCGTCACAGGAAAACAAAGGGAAACCAAGCCTCATTTTTGTTGAGCTTAATGCCGAGTTAAAACAATCCACTATATAACCAAAAAACTGGTGCGCATTAAAGCACGAACCAGTTAGCGGTCAACTAGAAAAAATGGACAAACCCCGAACAGCCTCTGGACACAACACCAGGGCTGTCATGTGGGTCGATTCGGTATGCTCCTCCTAATTGGGGAGGAGTGTAAACCGTGTCCCCTGAGCCCATCATTTTAAATAGGACTCAACATAAAAAAGGGGGCAACATTTTTTTTATTTAAAATAAAACACAAATTTATTATTGAAAAACAATTTTTGTATAAAATTCTACCATTGAAAATTATATCCCAAAATAATCCATTCCCAGGAGCTGTGTGTCTCTTTCTCCCTGGGAAATGAAAGGAGCAACACAATTGGTGATTCATAGAAGTTGGTCATATTTGATAAAAAGAAGGGCTCCCAATCATCAAAATATAAAATGATCACAATATGTCACAAAAGTATCAAAATAATAAAAATAAAATTATAAAAAATTATAGCAATTATATATAGACAGATTCATAGAACCTGGTAGATGATCATTTTGATGAAATAGACTAAAATTTGACTAAAAAGTGAGTAAATTCAGGGAAGTAAGTCCAGATACAATGTGGGTCAGGAGTTGTCTAAAAATGCATTCACGTCCAAGTCTATGTTCATACCTGACGGAGCAAAACTTTTAAGGACGTAGATTAATTTTGTTTCAAGTTTCGACAACTCTCTGACCCTACAGCTACCTCTTCAATGTGCAGAGAAACTATCTATGCCTACAAAGAGAGTACCTGAAGGGTCGCGATCATGTACTTGATCGTAGTTAGTGTTGAGCGAACCCGAACTGTAAAGTTCGGGTCCGTACCGAACTTTGGGGTGTCTGGGACCCGGACCCTAACCCGGACATTTCAAAACACGTTCGGGTTCAGGTTCTGGTAGTTGAATGACGCATGTTGAATAGCTGCAGGGCAGCCAATCAACAAGCGTTTCACTGGTTTGCCCTTAGAAGCCATCACAGCCATGCCTACTAATGGCATGGCTGTGAATGGGCAGTGCATCATGTGACCCAGCCTCTTTATAAGCTGAAGTCACAGTGCTGCATGTCACATGCTATCTGAGACTCTGACTAGTGTAGGGAGAGGAAGCTGCCAGCGTTTTTGTGAGGGAAAGATTGCAGATATTTTAACATCTCATCCTGCATTATAGGACGATCTGATTCTGGGCTAATTAGAGATTACTACTACTGCTGCTCTGAGAGACAGATTGCAGTTCTCACCCTGCATTACACAACGATCTGATTCTGACCTAATTAGAGATTTCTCATACTGCTGCTTTGAGTGACAGATTGCAGATTGCAGACTGCATTACAGAACGATCTGACTGCACTAGGTAGAGGCTTCTGCTTAGAGGGACAGATTATATTGTTCTAAAATCATCCCCTAGCTCTATAGGGTCAAGTTCCAGCTGTTGCTGTAAGGGACAGATTATTGTTCAAAAATCATTGCTTACTCCTATAGGGCCAGGTTCCAGCTGTTGCTTAGAGGGACAGATTATTGTTCAGAAATCATTGCTTACTTCTATAGGGCCAGGTTCCAGCTGTTGCTTAGAGGGACAGATTATTGTTCAAAAATCATCTCCTAGTTCTATAGGGAGAGGTTCCAGCTGTTGATGTAAGTGACAGATTATTTTTCAAACATCATTGCCTACTCATATAGGGCCAGGTTCCAGCTGTTGCTGTAAGGGACAGATTATTGTTCAAAAATCATTGCCTACTGCTATAGGGCCAGGTTCCAGCTGTTGCTGTAAGTGACAGATTATTGTTCAAAAATCAATCCCTAGTTCTAAAGGGAGAGGTTCCAGCTGTTGCTGTAAGTGACAGATTATTTTTCAAACATCATTGCCTACTCATATAAGGCCAGGTTCCAGCTGTTGCTGTAAGGGACAGATTATTGGCTACATAGTACGTTTGCGGGCACAATGAGGAGAGCATCAAATAAGGGATATGGTCATGGTGCTGCTGGTGCTGCTGGTGTTGGTCATATTGGTGAAGCTCCTGTTGGAAGGAGAGGACGTGGTCGATGTGTGCCAGCTACATGCACACGTGAAACACCTTCCTCAGGTGCCAACAGAACCTTCAACGGTATATGGTAGGCCCGAATGCTGCTCAACGATTGGTGAGGCCAGAACAAGTACAGGCTATAGTAGATTGGGTGGCTGACAATGCCTCCAGTTCCTTCACATTGTCTCCCTCCCGGTCCCTTGATGAAAGCTCAGAGTTGGCATCTGAACCCCATGGCCATCTGTCTTTCACCTCAGCCTCTTGTAAATTAGCCAAGCAGTTTGAGCCCCAAGTCATGCAAGAGACTCTTATGCTTTTTGATGACTCTCCTGGTGTGCTTTCCGTGGGCCATCCACATAGCGCTGCCCCAGAAGTGGAAGACATGAGTGCACTGATGCCCAACCACTTCTGTTGCAGGATGAGGATATGGAAACACCAGCGCAGCACGTCTTAGATGATGACGAAACACAGGTGCCAACTGCTGTAGCTTTCCTCAGTGTGCAGATTGACAAGGAGGGCAGTTGTGAAGGGTGGGTGGAAGATGATGGGGAGGAGGATGATGAGGTCCTAGACCCCACATGGACTGAGGGTTATGCAAGTGATGTGTGTAGTTTGGAGGAAGAGGTGGTGGCCGCACAGAGGCACCAGCAGAGCAAAAGAGGAAGCAGGTTGCAAAAGCGGAGCGAGTGTCCCCTAGACAGTATGCCTGCTACTACCCACCGCACCCATCAACCTAGCACACCAAAGGCAGCTCAAAGGCGTTCCCCCGCGTGGCAGTTCTTCAGACAATGTGCTGACGACAAGACACGAGTGGTTTGCAAGCTGTGCACTGATAGCCTGAGCCGGGCATACATGTTCTAAACTTGATCACAACCTGCATGATCAGGCATCTAAATTCAAGGCACAAGCTGCATTGGAATAATTACCTCAAAATCCAAGAAAGGTCTCGGCCTCCTCCTGCTTCCTCTTCTGCTGCTGCCTCGGCCTCTTCTTCCACCTCTACCGTGACAGTGTCACCTGCCACCCAGCAAACAGACGATATGACAGCAACGCCACCATGTCCGCCACCGTCCCCAAGCATTTCCACACCATGGTCCCATGGAAGTTTACAGCTCTCCATCTCCCAAACACTGGAGAGAAAGAGGAAGTACCCCCTACCCACCCGCGATCCCTGGCCCTGAATGACAGTATTTCAAAATTCCTGGCCTTTGAAATGCTGTCATTCCGTTTGGTGGACACGGACAGTTTCAAAAACCTGATGGCGGTGGCTGTCCCACAGTACGTGGTTCCCAGCCGCCACTACGTTTCCAGGCAAACCATCCCTTCCCTGCACAAACAAGTCGGGGACAAGATCAAGTGTGCACTGCGCAACGCCATCTGTGGCAAGGTCCACATAACCACTGATACCTGGACCAGTAAGCACGGGCAGGGACGCTATATCTCGCTACCTGCACACTGGGCAAATGCAGTGGTGGGTGGGCCTGAGCCGGCTAGCCATTTGGCGCATGTCCTTCCACCACCGAAGATTGCAGGGCATTTCTCTTTGCCTCCTGTTGCCTCCTCCTACTGTGCTTCCTCCTCGCCCACCTCCTCATCCGCTCAGCGTAATACCTTCACCACCAACATCAGCACATCCAGGGGAAAACGACAGCAGGCTGTTTTAAAACTGATATGTTTGGGGGATAAACCCCACACTGCGCAGGAGCTGTGGACGGGCATTGAACAACAGACCAATGAGTGGTTGTTGCCACTGAGCCTCAAGCCCAGCCTTGTGATGTGCAATGGGCGAAATCTTGTAGCAGTTCTGGGCCTAGCCCGTTTGACGCACATCCCTTGCCTGGCGCATGTGCTGAATTTGGTGGTACAGAATTTTTTTAAAAAACTACCCAGATATGTCAGAGCTGCTGCAGAAAGTGCGGGCCGTCTGTGCGCACTTTCGGCGTTTTCACCCTGCTGCTGCTCGCCTGTCTGCGCTGCAGCAGAACTTCGGCCTTCCCACTCACCGCCTCATATGCGACGTGCCCACAAGGTGGAACTCCATCTTACACATGCTGGAGAGACTGTGCGAGCAGCAGCAGGCAATAGTGGAGTTTCAGCTGCAGCATGCACGGGTCAGTCGCTTTGTGGAACAGCACCACTTCACCACCAACGAGTGGGCCTCCATGCGAGACCTGTGTAGCCTATTGCGGTGTTTTGAGTACTCCACCAACATGGCCAGTGCCGATGACGCTGTTCTAAGTGTTACTATCTCACTTCTATGTCTCCTTAAAAAAACACTGCGGGCCATGATGGAAGAGGATGTTGCACAGGAGGATGAGGAGGAGGAGGAGGAGGAAGAGGGGTCATTTCCACGGTTATCAGGCCAGTCATTCGCAAGTGGCTTGGAGGGTGGGTTCCTGCACCAGCATAGGCCAGGTCAAAAATATTCAAGCCAGGGCACAGTTCTGGAGGACAAGGAGGACGAGGAAGATCCTGAGGAGGAGGAACCGCAGCAGGGTGGCACCCAACGTAGCTGTTACGTACCTGGTGGAGGAGTCTGACTTATGCAGTGGGTAACCTCCCTTACGACCCTGACTCGGGAACCCCTGGTAGAGTAGACAGGTGGCTCGGGAGTGCAGGATGGCACGAGGGTCGGACTGGGTCACTGGTGATGGTATAGGTCCGTTGGTGCACTCGTGCACTAGAAGAATGGTCGTACAGGCTGGGTCGTGAAACAGGCTGGCGATGCGGTACAAGAGGAGCAAGCAGGCGGATAGTCGGGTTCAGGCTGGGTCGTCAACGGGCGGGCAAGCAAAGTACAGGAGGGCTAGGCAAGAGAGTGGTCGTAGACAGTCCAGGGGTCGGTGCAGGCAGAGATCAGAGATCAGACAATCCGGGTCACAGGAACAGAGGAACAGATACAGGTAACTCAGGAAAACACACTATACGCTGTAGATCCGACAGCATCTGCTACAGGAAGCAGGAAGTTTAAATAGAGCTGCTCCTCTAAGAACCAGAGGGAACCACACCTACATGCTATTAACCCTCCGCACGTCTTCTAACAGTAGCTCACGGGCATCACTGAAGCGTGGCTGGGGGGATACGGAGGGCACAGATGATATACCTCCCACAGAGGACAGCTTGTCTTTGCCTCTGGGCAGCCTTGCACACATGGCCGACTACATGCTGCAGTGCCTGCACAATGACAGCCGAGTTTCCCACATTGTAACGTGTGCCGATTACTGGGTGGCCACCACCCTGCTGGATCCCTGTTACAAGGACAACGTGCCGTCCTTAATTCCCTCACTGGAGCGTGAGAGGAATATGCGCGACTACAAGCGCACGCTGGTAGAGGCGCTGCTGAGAGCATTCCCAAATGACACTGGGGGCTCAGCGGAAGCACAAGGCGAAGGCAGAGGAGGAGGAGGAAGAGGCCGCCAACGCAGCTGTGGCACCGCCAGCACCTCAGAAGGCAGGGTTAGCATGGCCGAAATGTGGCAAAGCTTTGTCAGCAGCCCGCCACAACAAACAGCACCACCAGCCGATAGACAACGTCCTGGCAGGAGGCAGCATTTCAGCAACATGGTGGAAGAGTATGTGTGCACATGCCTACACATACTGACTGATGGGTCTGCCCCATTCAACTTCTGGGTCTCCAAATTGGCCACATGGCCTAAGCTTGCCGTTTATGCCTTGGAGGTGCTGGCCTGCCCTGCAGCCAGTGTATTGTCTGAACGTGTGTTTAGCACGGCAGGGGGCGTTATCACAGACAAGTGCAGCCGCCTGTCCACAGCCATTCGTATACTTGTTTTTTTGAATATGCCTCAATACTTTGGGGGCTACCCCATTTATAAACAAAAAAAAACAGTGTTGGCTACCTCCTCCTACTCCTCCACCACCGCCACTTCCACCTACACTGCCACGGTCACGGCCTAGTCAACCTCTAGGCTCCTACTCCACATCTACCCCCCCTTTCCTTTTTTTTATTTGATTTTACTTTATTTTCCCTATCCCCATTTTTCTGTAGGGCACTTGCCCTACTCTTACCCCCATTTTACTTCCTTTTGCAGTCCACTAGGACTTGCCAGGACTTTGTTACAGCCATTTTTGTGCTGAAAAGCTCGGGTCCCCATTGACTTCAATGGGGTTCGGGGTCCGGGATAAAGTTCGGGTCGAGTTCGGTGCCGAATCCGGACTTTTTCCCGAAGTTCGGCCGAACCCGAACATCCGGGGGTTCGATCAACTCTAATCATGGTGTCTAGAGACACTATGATTCTTATAACCTCTCCTATTATTGGCAATATGTTCATTGAGTCTAACATTAAGACTCCGAGTGGTACGTCACTCGTATTGCAGACCACATTTACACTGTAACATTTATACAAAATGCGTTGTCCTGCACGTGATAAATGGTTTAATATTATACTGTCTCAACGTTATTGTGGAACCAAAACTGGTTATTTTACGGTTATTTTACTGGTTATGACTGTTCAGGCTGCATACCTGACAATTACCACATTTATAATAGCCTGTGAGGCCATGGAATAGCGAAGAACCCCTGATAGGGGGGTCGAGGACATTCTGGACAATTCTATCCCTAAGAGTAGATACTCCTCTTAAAATGATCTGAGGTCTTGGAGGAATGATCCGTCCCAATATTCTATCATTTTTTAATATATGCCAGTGTCTCTGGACTATATTTTTAACAGGTTTATGCTGGATGGAAAAATTGGTAATAAATCCAAATTGGGCCCTACCACTACCCTCCTCCAAGGTACGGGCATGTTCCTGTAACAGAGAATTTCTGTCTCTCTCCATAGCCTGAGTCACGGCTTGATCTAGTGCTACATCCTCATACCCCTTATCCAGAAATCTCTTGGGCCTGTTCCTGAAATTTCTCAACAGAGGTGCAATTCCTCCTTAAACGGAGAAACTGTCACTTAGGGACACCTTACAACCAGGGACCATAGTGACTGTCCCTAGAAATATAAGAATTTTGGTCCGTGGGTTTAAAGTGTGTTGATGTCACCAATTTGCCATTTTCAACTGTAATATTCAAGTCTAAAAAGTAGATCTCCTGTTGACTCATCTCATAACTGAGTTTAATACCTCTATCATTCATATTCAGGATATTCATAAACTCGATCAAGGAGGTAGAGTCTCCCTTTCATAGGAGGAGGATGTCATCTATATACCTGGCCCAGAGGGCAAGCCTCTCATCCCTCCAGGCATAGATGACAAATATGACCGACTTCTATGAATCACCAATTGTGTTGCTCCTTTCATTTTCCAGGGAGAAAGTGACACACGACTCCTGGGAATGGATTATTTTGGGATATAATTTTCAATGGTAGAAGCGGGCCACTGGGGGCCAATGCGTGCACCCCCTGGGTGACAGTGCAGAATCGCGTGTATATACGTGATTCTGCACAGTAAAGCCACACTGTAGCAGTAAATCTGCTATGGGGTGGATGGCAAGTGGTCAAAGTGTTGTCTTCACAGAGTGGAATGGCTGAAAAAAAACCCATAAATAATGCCTAAAACACTGAAAATTGTGTCCATGATATATAAAGATGATGCACAAGAAAGCCCGCAAACAGTTTGCTGAAGACAAGCAGACTAAGAACATGGATTACTGTAACCATGTCCTGTGGTCTGATGAGACCAAGATAAACTTATTCAGATGGTGTAAAGCATGTGTGGCAGTAACCAGTTGAGGAGTACAAAGACAAGTTTGTCTTGCCTACAGTCAAGCATGGTGGTGGGAGTGTCATGGTATGGGGCTGCATGAGTGCTGCCGGTACTGGGGAACTACAGTTCATTGAGGGAAACATGAATGCCAACATGTACTATGACATACTGAAGCAGATCATGATCCCCTCTCTACGGAGACTGGGCCGCAGGGCAGTATTCCAACATGATAACGACCGCAAACACACCTCCAAGACGACCACTACCTTGCTAAAGAAGCTGAGGGTAAAGGTGATGGACTGGCCAAGCATGTCTCCAGACCTAAAACCGATTGCGCATCTGTGGGGCATCCTCAAAAGGAAGGTGGAGGACTGCAAGGTCTCTAACATTCACCAGCTCTGTGATGTCATCATGGAAAAGTAGAAGAGGACTCCAGTGGCAACCTGTGAAGCTCTGGTGAACTCCATGCCCAAGAGGGTTAAGGCAGTGCTGGAAAATAATGGTGGCCACACAAAATATTGACACGGGCGCATTTTGGACATTTTCACTTAGGGGTGTACTCACTTTTGTTGACAGCGGTTTAGGCATTAATGACTGTGTGTTAAGTTATTTTGAGGGGACAGCAAATAAAATATTTACAAAAATCTAAGGGGTGTACTCGCTTTTGTGAGATACTGTGTGTGTGTGTATATATATATATATATATATATATATATATATATACATACAGTATCTCACAAAAGTGAGTACACCCCTCACATTTTTGTAAATATTTTATTATATCTTTTCATGTGACAACACTGGAGAAATGACACTTTGCACTTTGCTACAATATAAAGTAGTGAGTGTACAGTTTGTA
>BLSH010396471.1:261734-274729 GCA_018402905.1 Glandirana rugosa
GAGAAATAATTTTCGAAAGAGTAATAGACGTTATAAAAAACTTAGTGACATGGTGTAAGACACTGAGTAGTATATAAAAAAATGATCCCTTGTACTGAAAATTACCGTCTTTGTAATACACACGATATCGTTTTGTTATAATTCTGGTTAATGAGTAGAGAAAAAGTTGGGACACAAATAAGTATTATTACGATTACGGGTTTGTCTAAACTTGAGTCTTGTATTGTGTGGACGTTAAACATACGTCGCAGTAATTAATACATCTGTATTACTACTCATATTGTCATGGTCGTCAGACGATTAAAGAAAATTAAGGAATCCATTTTTATCGTAAATCCTTGGGCATTAGCATTATTATGAATAAACACAGGGTTGAAAAAGAGATGAGTAATTGGTCTTAATATTGTTTTGCTATAGCACACATAATGTTTCTGCCATTAAAAGTCATGTTCCCTAGTAAAAAAATATATGATGAGTCACAGAATGTGGTACAGTGATTCAAAAAATATTGCAGATAATGAGAAAGCTTTTAATAAAGAGCATAGAATCTGCACATTTAAGCAAGATTAAACCATGTGCATGGTCTGACAAATTGTTCTATACATGATAATGTATGAAAATGAAAAATCATATGATTGCTTAACTGGTCACGTAAAAAACTCAGAAGCATGGCCTATAGCAACATTATTATAAGAATCTTCACCCAGCTTAAAGGAGAACACAAAGCCAGGATAACCATGTCCCCTACACTTACATAATGTTGGGTTTCTTTTCTTGATTGTCGTCTGCAACAGATCAACTGAAAGCAAGTTGATAATTGTTGAGAAATGGAGAAGTAATTTCTGTACACAGTTGCATTTTGTTTAATTGCTGCTTTTTTGTTTAATGAGGCAAGTTGTTGTTATATACTGTATACTAAACATTAGCAGAAAATGTTTTTTTTTTATTCCAAACTGTTTATTCAGCAGCAAATCAGTAGCAATTTCCTTTGCATACATTTTGCATATTTATGACTAAATGCATTTACCTGAGAACTTTAATTTAAAGGGTAAACAATAAAGTAGGTAAAACACTATAGACAAACCTTTTTTTCTATTTCAGATAGACTAAGGGAGGGTTATAACCCTTATCAGTTTTTTGCCATCTGTTTTCCATTGGGGAGATTTTCCTTTACTTCCTGTCCCATAGCCAAACAGGAGGTAAGAGGAATTACCTGCAATTTAAGGGAATCCCTTGGGAGCCCCTAGGTCACCAGAAAAAGTGTCCCCATTGAAACATTTCCCCTCTATTACTGTTCTGAGGACAACCCAAAATTTGGGATTGTATTTTATTTTCACTTTTAATGATAGTGGTGAACAGGACAGAGGGTGAATGTCCCAAACGGGGGCACAAGCAGCAATAAAAATCTGTTCTAATCCATCTCCACTTTGTCCAAAACGAAGAAAAAACATGTTGCCTTTACTTTAAAGGATAATAGCATTATGTTGAAAAAAAAAAACATCAGCTTTTGTATTTCATCCAGATACATCATGCAACTTAAATATGACATGTTGTTTGCACTGACCTGCAGTCTACACTGTACAATGTATGGAGAAGAATGCCTTCTACCAGGACCAAGAACCAGGAAAGGATCAGGGGTACACCTAGATGTACATTCTACATTTCACAGTTAGCTGTCTGGTATTGCAGGTATGGAAGAATTGGCAGGAATTAGCCTGCATTCACATAGGGGCGACCCGACTTCAGTGCGACTTCGCTAGGCGATTTCAGCGTGACTTCCAGGACCTCAGGCGACTTTACAACACGACTTTTGCCAGACGACTTTGCCTTGACCAATCAGAGAAGGGAGGGTGGGGGCTTCCTAAAAATAAATTCTATTCTTTTAACTGTAAAGTCGCTTCCATGTAGATGGGGATCCGACTTGGAGGCGACTTCTATTGAATCCTATGGGCACAAGTTGGATAGAAATCGCCTAGAAGTAGTACAGGAACCTTTTCAGAAGTCGCCTTGAAATCGGAGCGACTTCAGTCGTGTATATTAAGATGGCTCCCATTCATTTCAATGGTATTTCAAATGTCGGGCAACTTGAGGCAACTCAAGTTGGATCGCAAGTCGCCCCTGTGTGAACGGGCACTAACATAAAGGTATGTGGAAGCTATCTAGCAGTGTATAATCAGTTAATTTAATGATTACATAAGTGCAGTGTAGAAATGATCATTTATATCTACTGCCACTTAAGGTATTGATGTAAGCAACGCTGTATCTTGGCCTAGGCCAACAAGGCCCAGGCCTAGGGCAGCCCTTTGCAGGGGGGCAGCACGAAAAGAGTCCCCGTCGGTTCGCACTACATTTTTAGTGTAGTGCCAGTCTTATGGGGCGAACTGGGCCAGGAGACAAACTGGTCTGGCACACCCATAAAGTGGCTGCACTTGCTGCCGGTATGATAATACCGGCAGGGCTGCCATCAGGGGGGGTACAGCCCATACATATGTAGCAGACCCGGGCGTCCCATGGGGCCCAGGTGACGGGCCCCAACCAAGGAGTTGTTGTGCTTCCCCATAGCCAAACAGGAAGCATTAGGAAATCTCTTAAAGTGGTAGTAAACCATCTTATCATTTTCAGCCAAGGAAGCTGCCATCTTGGCCTCTGTTCAATCTACAACTGCCATGATGCTGCACATGTGATCAGCTATGACACCAGCCATTAGATGGTTTGACAGTTTGGTTTAGAGCACAACCAATGGGAGTGTTACATTTCCGGCACATGCCGGAAATGTAACTGGTTTTTAACCTGTTAAATGGATGGGTTTACTACCGCTTTAAGAGAATCCATTGCCCCTCCCACCCCAAGGCCCTCAGAACTAGTGTCCCCACTGGAAAACTTCAAGGTCTTAAACAGGAAGGGGTGTGGTCTTGACAGAAAGGGGTGGCCCTTATTTAAATTAGGGGGTGCATGAGTTTAGTCAGGCCTGGGGCAGCACAAAACCTAAATACACCACTGGATGTAAGTACTATAAAACTAAACTTTCTTATTGGACTACCACTGATTACAAAAGCATATTACTTCCATCTTAGGCCACTCATGTAGGTGAGTAGGCAATCACACCTGTATTGTGTTTAAACTCTTGCCATACATTGATGTATCCGTACATCACTAAACTTTCCATGGTTGCACCAGGAAAATACCCCGGTATTGTTTTTTAGAGCCAGCAGTTGGCTCTCTTGTAATAGCAATCAGAGCGGTTCACCAGCCTCTCAATTGCTATTACAAGCAACAGGGCGGGGGGGGGTGACCCCTTCTCTCTGGCTTTACTGTCCTACCGGAAACTATCGGTGCCATTTTTTGAAAGTTGAAAGCATTCAGAAACACAGATCTTGGTGTTTCTAATGCTTTTAAGGGCAGAGGAGGGATATGGGGTCTTATAGAACCCAGATCTCTCCATAAAGAGGATCTGTCGCATGTCTATTGCTGTCACAAGGATGTTTACAAAAAGTTAAAAAAATAAAGCAATGGTGTAAAAATAAAATAAATAATAATTAAAAAAAAACTAAAGTGTCCCCATCCTCCTGTGCTTACGCGCAAAGGCGAATGCGCGCTTTGGTCCCGCACACAAACAACAATCATCCCACACACGTGAAGTATCACCACGAATGTCTGATCATGGGCAGTAATTCTAACATCAGATTTCCTCTGTAAATCTAAAGTGGTAACCTGTAAAGGCTTTGAAAGTGTTGCCTATGGATAGTAAAATGTATGCAATTTGTCCCCATTGCACGGGCATGCGCAATTTTAAAGCGTGACATGTTTGGTACCTACAGTATTTACTCAACGTAACTTCATCTTTTATGTTTTATAAAAAAAAATTGGGTTATGTATGGTGTGTTTTTGCATTACAATTCTAAAAAAGTGTATTTTTTCCCAAAAAATCGTGCTTGAAAAACCGCTGTGCAAATACCATGTGACATAAAAAAAATTGCAAAACCCACCAGTTTATTCTCTAGGACCCCTGCTTTAAATAATATAGAAAATGTTTCTGGGTTCTAAGTAATTTTCTAGCAAAATACTGATTGTAACATGTGAACAAAAAGTGCAAAAAAAGGCCTGGACTGGATGTAGTTAAGGATAAGTTCACCTTTTGGAACATGTCACATGTTCCACCCATATTTAGGGTGGAACATATAACATGTTCCAGCAGCTGCAGCCTCTCCCCCTCTCCCTGTGACAGTGAGTGGGGGATCTTTTCCCTGTGCCCACTGTCACTATTTGAAAATAACGTGGCCGTGCGTGGCTCCACCCAGGGCCGCTGATAAGGCAGTACAGCCAGCCCTCCTGTACCAGGCCCCTGCCTTATCAGCTGAAAAGAGGAGCCCGGACAGCTGCCGAGCAGGAGAGCCGATTGTACTGCCTATGCTGACACGTCTTTTCATGCTGCACCAGGCAGTCAGGACAGACAAGGCACAGGCTTGAGCACTGCAATATGTAACAGAGGAAGCATGGAAACACACTTGTTACAATGTTCCTGCCACACTACATGCCGAATCCTGGCAGAGATATGGTGAGGAGGGCAGACAGACAAGCGTCAGTCTGCAGGTTCGCAGTCCCATCTGACTTTGCTTTGTTTTGTACAGTGCAATCATCAGACACCTCGGGGCTGCAAACAACTGCGAGCCTCGGAAGCAATCAAAGGACAGAGTCATACCTTCTAATTGGCTGCAGTTCCTGACCATCTGATTAAACAAAAGGGAGTAGGGTCACAGGGTCTGCCCAGCCACTTTTAGCTGGCAGAGCTGTACTGACAAGTTGGCTGGCTTTGGTAAAGGTGGCTGCAAGGAAGTCTAGAAGAGCAGGAGCTTCTAGATATTCTAGTTTTTTTATTATTATTTTCCTATGCACACCATGGTCCCTAATGGAGGGTCTGTACTGTGCTGGAGCTGGGAGGGTGGTCTGTGCTAAGGGGAGTTTAGGACTGTGGGGAGAAATTTGTACTGGGTGGCGATTTGGTGCTGTAGGGGGAAATCTTCATGAGGAGGGGGTTTGGGTGTCCTGAACGGTGAGGTGCAATTTGAAGCCCATTCATTTGCATGGGCTTTAATTCACACCAGAACACAGAAAAATTAGTGCAAGCACTACTTTTTGGTGGTGTGTTTGCAATTTGCTTTAGCCCAGGTTCACATTGGAGAGATTTGTCATGCAATTTGAGAGATCAAATTGCATCAAAAGTCTCAGCCTATTGGCAGCAATGGCACTGTTCTAATCGGTGCGACACCGATTTTTCAGCGCCTCACCGATTTGCAAAAGTGGTTCCTGCACTACTTCTGCCGATTTCAGGTGCGATTTCAATAGACATCCGTGCATGAAGCCACGCAGATGTCTATCAAGTAGCACCTGAAATCGTGCTGACCTTGCTACTTTGAAATCGCACTACTTCAAGTGAAGTAGCAGCGATTTCAAAGTAGCATCAATGTGAACCGGGGCTAACAGGTGGTGTGAACAATACAATGGCACCTGCAGCAGATCACAAGGGTAGTGGTTTCCAGCAGTGTGGAAAACACTCACAGAAAAATAAATACAAAATACAATTCTAAAAAAATAAAATTAAAACTATAAAACACAATTAACAAAAAGGAAGGGCCTTTTCACATGTGCTTTGCTATCTGAAGAGCTGTCAGCATTTGGATTGCTCTTCAGAGAGCTTTTGACAGGTGGCAAGGAGGCATTTTGCCCCCTTACCACATGTTTTAACCCCGCTGTAGCGCCCTGCAATTGTGTGCTTCACATGCAGTTGGAGGGTATTTGCAGAGCAGCACTATTTGCTTGAATCGGTCTTTTTCGACAAGGTATCATTTCTGCCATGGTTGTGAAGCACAGAATCACAGTCATGGCATGTGTACACTGCTAGCCACTGCCTTCATTGCTAAAGGGGATAGCAGTTTGGTGGGCAGTAAAAGCACAGCTCAACCATGGGTTTTTACCACCCCCAAACTCATTCATTTTTGTACTAGTGCCCATGTGAATGAGTAAATTGTTTGCACAGCTGGAGCTGCCTGTTCTAGGGGATGCAGTGGTTGTATGAACACATCCACAGGTCCTAATTGGACAGATGTGCAAGTGTAGGGGAGTGGTCCTGAATGCACACTTTGTTTGGGGCCGTACACCTGCACCCACACACCTGTGACCCATAGAGTAACATTGACTGCCTGCACATTGCCCCAGGTGGCACCGGCCACATAAACCACTGATTCACAGTGTACAGGCCACAGTGCTCTTGTGAATGAGCCCCAATACCTCAATTCACACAGAGCTTTATTTATTTCTCAGTACAGTTTTAGCTTTTAGATTTAGTATGAATTAGGTTGTGTTTGTGTCCACTAATAATGATTTTAGTGTATTTTTAGTCTATCATTCAATATTTTTGGTAAGGGGAGGGGCCCTGTCAGGTAGACTGTACGGGGCCCCATGATTTCTAACAGCAGCCCTGGCTCCACCCACACAGCCTCATCATTCCTTTGCAGTTTCCTGTGAATGCACGAATCCAAACTACTGTCAGCCATTGTGGCTGAAGGCTTGTAGTTCTGAATGGACCGGGAGGTCGCTAATAAGAGGCAGAAAGCTGCAGGGCTTGTGTGCAATGCTTTCCAGGCTTCTCAGGGAAAAAATTATGAATGCACATTTTTTTCCTGCAAAAATATGTGCAATTATTTTCTTTCCCCAAAAAAGGTGAACTTATTCTTTAATACGGTGGTTCTCAACCCTGTCTTCAGGTACCCCCAACAGGCCAGGTTTCGGGAATTTCCCTTGGTATTGTCCAAAACACCAAGCCATTGATTTAAAATACCTGTGCAAGATAACGGAACCTGCAAACATGGCCTATTGGGGGTACTTGAGGACAGGGTTGAGAACCACTGCTTTAAAAGAATGCTAAAACTTTTTAAAGGGAAAAAAACAATGTGCATGTATTGTAATGGGTTTTGTGATGTCATATTTATGTATGTGGCCAAAGTGTAAAAGGGCCAAGTACTGTAGTAAATAGTTTTATTGTAATGGCACAATGTTTCACTAATATGGAGTATGGCGTTTGTGCAGGCTTCAATAAAAGCTATTTGGAGAAGAAAATAAAAATAAGAAAAAGTAGGCATGGGAGCTTACACCACCCTGTGCTGCTGATTGTTAAAAGTTAAGTTAGCAGTGGTGCTTTAAAATGCAGCTTTTTTCTTCTTACATCTTAAACATTATGAGAGCATCAAGAAATTAATTTCACAGCCAAACAAAATTCCATTTGCAAAGTAATCATTTTCAGAAGTAAGTAAAACTACATTATTGATTGAAGAAATGTGAATAAAGTAAAAACCACAACCAAAGTGCAGAACTATTATAAATGCAAAACAGGGAATGCTCTGCAGATAAATTCAATCAATGGAATTCTGTCATGTTATATTGTGATAAATAACCATTACTAATGGAAAACTACAGAGAATTAAACATATGTGAATGTTTATGTACATTAAGTCATGGTTTTGTACTTTAGCAATGCCTTTTTAGTATATTTCATAATTTCATAGTATACCTGCTATAACTGCCAAGGTCTGCATACATGCATATTTATTTTAAATACTTATATTTGTATCATTTTATTTTAGATGTGTGTATGGTATTCCCTCTTACAAAGAAGAGATGCGCTCCTTCTATATAATGAAACACACTATGTTTCCCTTCTAAACTTTAGATATCTTGGATTTCTGTTCATGAATGATGGACACAAGGAGCATAGGGTTGCTAGTTTATGCAAGAACAGTTTTACAGATCTTGTATTAGTCTCTGGTGGGGAAATGTGGATGAAGTTGACCGCCAACTGGGATATGATTCTCAATCAAAAACCTGTTATTGTTCAGAGGAAGGTATATGCTCACAACAGCTGAATAAAGAGGCACAGCTTCTCTTGGTTTACACCACAGATGTACCAGTGCAGCCCTTGACCTCCAGCTATGTTTATAATTGTTTCCTTAAATACTTCATTAGGATATAAAAAAATAGCAATTGCAGTAACATAGGGGTATATGTTAAAACAAATCAATAGGAAATGTATTCAGCAAAACCTATATACCCATATATTTCACCCAGCAGTTTTTGATCTGCATTCACTCTTTGTCAGAGGCGGCTCTAGGCCTTGTGAGGCCGTAGGCAAAACTTAGACACGAAGCCCCACTCACGCCCATAATGGAAAAAATAATTCAAGAAATAAAAAAATTAACTGTATAAATTGCATAGATTGCTCTCTATCTCAGTGCTGGTGTCAGTGCTCCCTATCTCAGTGCTGATGTCAGTGTCCTCTATCTCAGTGATGGTGTCAGTTCTCTCTATCTCAGTGCTGGTGTCAGTTCTCTCTATCTCAGTGCTGGTGTCAGTTCTCTCTATCTTGGTGTTGGAGTCAGTGCTCTCTATCTCAGCACTGGTGTCAGTTCTCCCTATCTTGGTACTGGTGTCAGTTCTCTCTATCTCAGTGCTGGTGTCAGTGCTCTCTATCTCAGTGCTGGTGTCAGTTCTCTCTATCTCAGTGTTGGTATTGGTGCTCTCTATCTCAGTGCTGGTGTCAGTGCTCTCTATCTCAGTGCTAGTGTCAGTGCTCTCCATCTCAGTGCTGGTGTCAGTTCTCTCTATCTCAGTGCTGGTGTCAGTGCCCTCTATCGCAGTGCTGGTGTCAGTGCTTTCTATCTCAGTGCTGGTGTCAGTGTTCTATATCTTAGTGCTGGTGTCACTGCTCTCCATCTCAGTGCTGGTGCCAGTGCTCTATATCTCAGCGTTCTCTATCTTGGTGCTGGTGTCAGTGCTCTCTATCTCAGTGATGGTGTCAGTGCTCTCTATCTCACTGCTGTTGCCAGTGCTCTATATCTCAGTGCTCTCTATCTCAGTGCTGGTGTCAGTGTTCTCTATTTCTGTGATGGTGTCAGTGTTCTTTGTATCAGTGCTGGTGTCAGTGCTCTCTATCTCACCGCTGGTGTCAGTGTTCTCTCAGTGCTGGTGTCAGTTCTCTCTATATCAGTGCTGGTGTCAGTGTCCTCTATCTCTGCTCTGGTGTCAGTTCTCTCTATCTCTGTGCTGGTGTCAGTTCTCTCTATCTCTGTGCTGGTGTCAGTTCTCTCTATCTCAGTGCTTGTGTCAGTGCTCTCTCTCTCAGTGCTGGTGTCAGTGTCCTCTATCTCAGTGCTGGTGTCAGTGTCCTCTATCTCAGTGCTGGTGTCAGTGTCCTTTATCTCAGTGCTGGTGTCAGTTCTCTCTAGCTCAGTGCTGGTGTCAATTCTCTCTATCTCGGTGCTGATGTCAGTGTCCTCTATCTCAGTGCTGGTGTCAGTTCTCTCTAGCTCAGTGCTGGTGTCAATTCTCTCTCTCTCAGTGCTGATGTCAGTGTCCTCTATCTCAGTGCTGGTGTCAGTTCTCTCTAGCTCAGTGCTGGTGTCAGTTCTCTCTATCTTGGTGCTGGTGTCAGTTCTCTCTATCTCAGTGCTGGTGTCAGTGCTCTCTATCTCAGTGATGCTGTCAGTTCTCTCTATCTCAGTGCTGGTGTCAGTTCTCTCTATCTTGGTGCTGGTGTCAGTGAGAGAGAGAGATAGCAGTGGAGAAGCCAATCAGCAGTCAGGCAGTGCAGGATGTGGAGTGCCCGGCCCACCATGGCTAAAGATCAGTACTGGACTGGGCTGGGACCTCCCAACCACCAGCAGTGGAGCCCTGCATAGGGGGGATGAGTGCAGGGCAAAGGGAGGGATCAGGGGCTGTTAAACACAGATGTGCACACTGTGACACTGGCAGAGGACTGAGCTGCCCTGACTTTGGCACTGATAACCAGGAGGGGATGGGGCAGGGAGTGGATATAAAGACCAGTGGCTGAGGCTGAGGGATGCTGGAGGAGCAAGGATGGGGGAACCTGGCTCTCCCCCATGCTGTTAGTAGCTGGCTGCAGAGGGGGGTTGTGGCATGGTAGCTGTGCCTCTCCCCGCAGCTGGAGCCCTGGATCCCCGACCCTGATTGACAGATCCAGAGAAGGGCTGCCCAAACACCTCTTCTCTCCTATCTCTTCTTCCATGAGCTCCATCCAGCCCTGGTGAGGCTTCTTCCCCGGTGAGACCCTCCAGGCCACTGCTTACCGTTACCAGACACCGGGTGTGTGGGGACGGCTGAGCACTCCAGTCGGGGGGTGATATGCATCTTCGGAGCAGCAGGAATTGTGTTATTTTGCTCCGGCTGCTGGAATGAGTCTCCTCACTTGGACAACACAGCGCTGGCCCCACCTCCTCCCCATCTGACAGCCATGGCCCCATCCTCTCTCTTCACTGCCTGGCCATGGAGCTCACAAGCAGCATTAACCCACTGCTGGCTGGAGCGCATCGCCACAGCGGCATTTTTGTCAGCAGAGGTGGCTCTTCAATTAGGCAGTCGCGAGGCCCCTGTGAGTGCGAGGCCTTAGGGGACCACCTACCACCTAATTTGCCTAATTAGAGAGCCACCTCTGCTCTTTGTATGCTGTGTTGGCTGATAGGTGATGCTGTACTGCAGCAGCCCCCCAGAGCCCCCCTTTTATTTACTTGACCCCAATCCAAGGAGGCCCCCGGTGAAGAGGAGGAGCCAATAGCGCTGTCGGGAGACCCCAGAAGATGAGGATCTGGGCCACTCTGTGCAAAACCCTTGCACAGAGCAGGTAAGTATGACATGTTTGTTATTTAAAAAAACAAAACAAACATTTAGTATCACTTTAAGGGCATAAATACAGTATATTTCTTAGATTAAGATATGCATGCTGCACTCTCCAGAGGACATAGACTTTTCACACCTTCCTCTTGGTATGCCATTATGCTTCTATATTTGCAAAAAAAAAAGAGCATCACTGCACAGAACAGTGATGCTCCTTCCAGTACTGCCCTGAGTTTTCCATTCTTATTTGGTTAACAGCAGTATATAATAAAATGAGCAACAAGTGACACATAAAAGATTAAGAGGCAGGGAAGATTTGTGTGGGGGATAGACCTGCCCTATTACATGCTCGGTGCCTGATAATCTAAAAAAGAGGCCCTATATAGAACTTCCTGTGAGGGAATGATTACATCATTTCTACATTAAAAAAAAACATAAGAATATATTTATAAGCTGAATCTAAGACAAAGGGAAGTCAAAACTGCCCTGCCCATCTTTTTCCCATATGACCCCATATCATAAACATTACGTAGTGTGAAAATGAAGATAAATTAAATATGTATACACCAAAACTGCAGGAAAAAGGTCATTGGAATGTTTTTTGTAAACATTTAAAATGTTCTTTGAAAGGAGTCATCCTGCATATGATGATAACAAAGGTTTGCCATAGGGTTTTTCTAGAGAAATAAAAGAACATGAAATGATGTAAGTTCAAAAACCTTGTCTTTTCTTCATTGATATTTGAAAGCAACAACATATTTGACAGAAAATCAAACCAAGCGGATTTAATTTTCAAAGGATGTTCATACTGGTCCTTACAATATCATGCACTTTGTCATTTGTTACCTAGACCTGTCAAAATGCAGATATTTAGTTATGGGAATCTTTTGTGTTTTGGTGCTGAAATACTGTGTTTTTGTTAATAGTAGCAAAGTGTAGTAGAAAAGGAATTGGGATTTTTAGGGTGCCAGCAAAAAAAATGTATGCGCAACAATATAAAAGCATAAAAATGTATTATGGTCGATTAAAACATGAAGGTACACCAAATAATGGTAAAACATCACAATACAGGCTCTGTTCAAAGTAGCGATGGTTGGAGCGTGGTAAGTAGTCCCAATATATAACTTTGGCTTCTTCAGGGAATATAGTCAACCATCACATAGAACAAAGCTCTAAGAAAGAAAAAATCTGAAGTCAGACAACATTCATACAAGATACAAATATTCATAATTAGCATTGTTGGCAATCATCTAGCATTTATTCACTGCCCAAACCCCCACAAGACTAACCAGCCAGTCTCTCATGAGGGGGCTCTGAGTCAGTCCACATTGGTTGTGTGAAAGAAGCTTTGTGTGACCACAGGGGATACTGGAGGACCAGGCTATATATAAAACATCAAAGTTATGGGTATAAACCAATGCAAAGTATAGGACTATCAAACTATCATGTCCAAATGTAGGGCCAGCCAGCCTCAACAATATATAATTACTATTGTGATATAGATATACTGGATCATGAAACAGGGGCGCCAAAGGAAGGTGGAATAATCAAAGATCAGAATCTGGAAGCCCCCTTTAACAAGGGGGCCCCCAGATCCCACCCCCCCATGTGAATTAGTATCGGGTACATCGTACCCCTACTAATTCACCAAAAAGTGTCAAAAAATAAAAAACCACAGGAGACAGTTAGGGACAAGTACCTTATTTAAAAATAAAAAAAATAAAAAGTGTTCCCTGTTGTAATCCATTGTCAATCACGAAAAAAAAATGCAACTGCTCCTCCTCCATGGGAGGGCTCCTGCGGAATGAGCTCGCTTTGTTTTATTTATTTATAGTGAAGGGCGTGTGGCCCCACCCTTCATTATAAATAGAGTTGAGCGAACCTCTGGAAGTTCGGGTTCTGCTGGTCCGTCCGAACTTCGGGACAAAGTCCGGGTCCGGGTCCGGACGGAACCCGAACGATCGCATGGACAACGAACCCCATTGAAATCAATGGGGACCCGAACTTTTATGCACAAAAATGGCTGTAACAAAGTCCTGGAAAGCCCCAGAGGGCTGCAAAAGGAAGTAAAATGGGGGTAAGGGTAGGGCAAGTGCCCTACAAAAAAATGGGGACAGGGAAATAACTGTAAATATTTTTTAAAAAATAAAAACATAAAAAAAGCAAAAATGGAGGTGAATGTGGATCATCTTCAAACTGTGTCTGAAAAGTATTAATTAATGGTAGAAGCCATATAACTGTTCTAAAATCATCTTCAAACTAGGGCAAGTGCCCTACAAATAAATGGGGATAGGGAAAATAAATTAAAATCAAGT
>BLSH010396471.1:279015-293125 GCA_018402905.1 Glandirana rugosa
GTAGTGTTATGTCCGAGACAATGTTAGTTTCATCGTTACAAACCTCGCACCATACATCCCTACCCGCTTGCCAAACCGGGCCCGTATTCAAGTCCGGCTTAAAGGCAACACACGGGCTAGGGGCTTAAATCTTGTAATACCCCACAAGCCGCGCTGTAACCGTGACGATTTGCGGGGTATTACGTATCACGTGTGTCGAGGAAGAGGTACCCTCCCGACGGCGGTGGACACGAGCGAAACAAAACTGTCAAATAAATATTAATCACAACTCGCTTGGGCCTGACATTGCAAGCCCAGGCATGGCTTGAAAGCCCACAGGCACCGTGCCTGGGCCCCGAACGATTTTTGAAATGTCCGGGTCCGGGTCCGTGCCACGGACACCCGAAAGTTCGGTACGGACCCGAACGTTACAGTCCGGGTTCGCTCAACACTAATTATAAATAAACTGTCAAAACAAAGCGAGCACAGGTGGCGGCAGCCCTCCCATGGAGAAGGAGCTGTGTGCACTATGCATTATGGGGCGTTTAGCAGTGCCAATGTCGCGCCGAACACCCCATAATGTTCTAAATTCGGGGATCGGGCACACAACGGAAATTCGGCCTGAACTTATGCCCGGGCCAAACCGTTCGCCCATCCCTACATACCACGCTCCAAACATTGCTACTTTGATTGTAACAGAGCCTGTATTGTGATGTTTTTACCATTATTTGGAGTATTTTTATCTAAATCACACTTTCATGTTTTCTAATCGACCATAATAAATTGTCATGCTTTTAAACTGTTGTGCATACATTTTTTTGCTGGCACCCTAAAAGTCCCAATTCCTCTTCTTGGCTGTTCTATTGTTAACGTTTCAGGCATGAGGTGCCAAATATAATTGTGTCACTCCAAGACCATATCAATGTAGTAGAAAAGGAATAGTAGAAAAGACTGCAACCTTTACTAATTGGAAATTTAAAGATCACAAATAAAACTTCTATAATAGGGTTGAACCTCAATGGTGGCTGTTGTGGTTAGAATTGACACCTTGATATGTGTTCCTGGAAGTTACTTTAACACTTCAAAACATCAACGGAAACATTTCTAGAACTATGATTTTGGTCCTTGGGCATATAGTGCACATGGGGTCAGCACTGAAGTCACTAGAGGAAGAGGGCACATTAACCACTTCTGGACCACCCACCGCACATTTACTGTGGCACGGCGGCCCGGGTACGCAAAACAATGTACCTCAACATTGTACCTTTCTTCTGGGTCTGGGGTGTGTGCACGCTGCTGCGACCCTCTCCCGCTGTGATTGGACACAGCAGGAGCCAATCAGCGGGTCCAGGGGACATAATGTCCACCGGGACCCAACGATTGTTGACAGGAAAGGCAGAATGGTGGTCTGCCTATGTAAATGAGGCAGATCACCATTCTGTCAGACAGGAAACTACAGAACTTGTGTTTCTGCTAAGCAGAAACATGAATCTCTGTTTTCCTCCGGCTAAGCCATCCCCACACAGTTAGAAATCACTTCCTAGGAGCACACTTAAGCCTTGGATTGCCCCTGATGTTAACCCCTTCCCTGCCAGTGTCATTAGTTCAGTGAGAGTGCATATTTTTAGCTCTGATCACTAGTGTCACTGGTCCCAAAAAGTGTTACTTAGTGTCAGATTTGTCTGCCGCAATGTCGCAGTCCCACTAAACATTACTAATCGCCACCATTACTAGTAAAAATAAAAATGCCATACAAATATCCCAATATCCTTTTGCACAAACCAATCAATATACGCTTATTTTTTTTACATTTTTTTTTATTGGATGTGTTTTATAGCAGAAAGTAAAAACTATTGTTTTTTCAAAAAAATTGTTGGTCTTTTTTTGTTTATAGTGCAAAAAATAAAAACCGCAATTTTCAGTTAAAGCAACGCAGTGCTGTATCACAAAAAATGGCCTGGCCAGGGAGGAAGTAAAACCTTCCGGAGTTGAAGTGGTTAAAGCATGACATATGCAGTATTGCTTTCACTTTGCCTTATCTAGCTACATCTCAATACTTGTTTGTAGAGCAAAACTGTAGGGGGCAGAGCACTCAGGAGGAGTCAAAAGACCCTCTTAGGTCATGAACAACATGTGGACCACTCATTTTGCTTACCTCTTAAATAGTGGACTTAAAAGTCCTGTGGCAGTTCTGCTTGTGAAATAGACAGCAAGCTGCTTCCAGTAGCATATCACAGCTTCAACGTGTATACGTGTATACCAATAATTATGAAACAGGCTGGTGATAAAACAGATAGATGGGGTCAAAATAAATGGGGTAATCATTCATGTGTGGCTTGAACAGCCCTGACTTTGTTTCAAATTAGTTTACATAATTCATTTCATAATATTCTTACAATGACTAGCCAGTTGAGTGCAGCTCCATGGTACAACCAGGTTCTTTCTAGTTAAGTGCTGAAACTTTCCAAAATTAGTTCAACTTTTTTCATTATAAAGGAGTAAAAATTAATAATGGGGTTAATTGTTCTGAGAATTGTTTCAACATTTCACATTAGTACAGGCAACTATCTATTGTTGCTAGAAGTGAGATTTTAATTAGAATCAAATGTTCTTTGAACTGTATTATTTTAAGAGGGACAAGGCAAATTGCTTCTTTAAATGAGTCACTGCAAATTGAGCATATGTGCAAGCTTGTTAATATTATCAATGCTGTTATTGAAATTACACCATTGTTTTCTTTAGTATAGTAAGACCTAAGCACTATTTACAGTAGTTACCACGGTCATCAATTTACAACCGAATTTAAATTTAATTGATTAATTATTAATCATATATTGATGATATTTTAGTATGTGCAGCCCTTAGTTTCGTTATTTATTATCAACGATCATTCATTTGCAGATGCTTGTAATGTAAGGTGATTACAAGCTAAAATTTAATTACAATGCTATTTTACATCCATAATTTTGGTACTTGCTGGGAATATTAAAAGGTGATATGCACATATCATGTCTGACAAATGCTTTTCTAATGCCTGATGTTAGTACAGTAACATTTTGCTAAGCAATATTTTGAAATAGATTTTCACATTATACCTGAACACATGCAACACCTTTGTATGCCTTTAGTTACATAAATCATTAGGCTGAAAAAAAGCCTCATGGTCATCAAGCTTGATGTCCCCCACAAAATTTGCTATTTTGGACTAGAGGAAGGCAAAACAAAATCAGCAATCAATTGCTGATCATGTTGCTACAAAGGTTGAAAGAAATCCTTCTTGAACCCTCAAGGGAAGTTCAATTAATTTCTTGAATCAAATGTTGCTACATTAGCCTTTTGTACATTTTGGATAATACTAGCTATAAGAGAATTAACACCTCTTTTATTTTTCTAATTGCTATATCAGGCAAAAAAACGTTTAATGGCTTTACCCATTGGACTTGAAAGAACTCCAAAACAAGCAGTACTATTTTCCTTTAATACACAATTGATGTCCAGTTGATGTCTGCAGGAGGCAGAGAAACAGCAGCACACTGATTTCCTCAGTGATTAGCTGTGCAGGAGGGCATCTCAGCCCAGATTATTAGATTGCAGACAGGCTGTGCTCCGAAGTACAAGGAAAAGAAGAAAACTGACCATGCTGAGATGGATGTGCTTCCATGCCTAGTGAGGGCAGCTAGAAATAGGAAAGCAGGGAGGTTGTATGAATCGCTAGGTATTTCACACAAGTAACGCAATACAAATAGGACACTTCTTTATACAAGTACATGGTAACACAGAAACATATCAGGAATATGGGGCACCATACACTTTAAACTCTCTTTGCAAAAATGGAAGAATAATGTGTTTGTGCACTATTGCCTTCTGTCCCATTTTGTGCAGTCTTTCCTGAATTACTAGTCTCTGAAAGTTGCAGTGTGCTGTTTTCTCCTGTAGGGTGCCCCTTGGCTCCAGTATCTCCCTGGGGTATCTCTGATGTACGAGCTCCCTCCTCCTTGTACATTTTCTGGGATGTATTTGATGTTGCTGGGGCCACTGGTGCTGTCACATGCTGTCGCCTGCATACGCGCTTGCACTGTGCTTAGCTAGCTCATGTGCATTATGGAGCCACTGTTTTACTGTGCATGCATCAAATGGGCAAAAAGGTAGAGCACAAGAAGATCAGCAGTAAAGCACAGCGTGAGCCCAAGCAAGAGAACTGCAGTTACTGTGCATGTGTTGGCAGGACAGTGTCAGTTGCCCCTACTGTGCATGTATCAGCCCCTACTACTGTGCCCAAGGCTTGCTCCTGACCAGAGGTTCAGGAAGCATGATGGATATTTCTTCTTCAAACTAAAAATATCCAGTTTTAAGTGAGATTTTCCATGCTGGTAATGAAGTAAGTTGCAAGCATTTTAAGTTTCCAAAATTTCAAAATTATTATATAATTATGTGTTGCCCAAGACCAAATGCCATTTTCTAGTTGTGTTCTTATAAGTAGTTTACACAGGGATAATACTAAATTTGCACCACATAGTTTATCTACCTGTTTATGCATCCTACATTTTTTCGTTTCAAATCTTTTTATTGAAAACTTTTATCAGAATAACAGAATATAAAGAAAGAATTAGCCAGAGTTTGACAGTCTTATACTCTCATACAGGAAAGAACAAGATAAACAAGCAAATGCCTACACCCCATGTTGTTATCAAGGAGTGGAAGTGACAAATATACATATATAAATCAATAAAAAAAAAAAAAACCTTGAAGAAAAAAAGAACCATATCATGAACCAGAGAGCCTTCCCGATTACCCCATCTGGGAGCAAACTGTAACCGGAGAGACAGACAACAACCTACTCCGCTCCCATCACTATTAGATAACCAAAATATTTTATTGGCATAACCATAGTCCTGTCTAAGAGAGAGGAAGGAACCATAAAGGCCATAACACAGGCCCATGGGACATTTTGAGAGTATAACCACTACCCTCCTCAAACCTCAGGGTTGGGAGGGAGGGGAACTCCACGAGTACCAGTAAACCCCCAGCTAACGGAACAAGACAGATTAGTAAAACCCAAGAGAAGGAAATGATAGTTATAGGACAAATAAAAGAGAAGAAGCAAAAGGTAACTAAAGAAGTAGAAAAGAGGCACCAGGGAATCTGTTCAAAAGGGTAAGTAAGTGTGGGTCACAATGGGAGCTTTAGGTATTTCTTCCACGGTTCCCAAACAAAGTAAAATTTAGAGGGGGTATCCAAAATAATATTGGCAAGCCTTTCCTGAACCATGATCCAGGAAATTTTTTGTTTTGCCTCAGTGAAGGCAACCGAGGTGGGTTTCCATGACCTGGCAATTGTGATCTTGGCACCAAGCAAAATAAAATGGAGAAGTTTAACCACTTGCCGACCGCCAACCGCAGGTTGACGGCGACAAAGTGGTGCGATATCGCAAATCGCCGTCATCTGACGGCGGCTGCGAGATCGCACACTGTGAGCGCGCGCGCTGCCGGAGGCGCGCCCGTGCGCTCACTGTGTTCGGGGAGGGCCAGGGAGCGGGTGTGGCGGCTTCGATTGCCGCCGGCTACCCGCAATGCCCCCCCCCGGAGTGAAAGAACGGAGGTCCGTGTAAGTAAACACAGACCTCCGTTCTGTGAGAGGGGGAAGGACTGTGATCACAGCCTTTCTCTACACGGAAGCTGTGATCGCTTCCCTTCCCCTGCTAGGGCAGTCCCCCCACAGTTAGTACACGCCCAGGGAACATAGTTAACCCTTAGAGTGCCCCCTGCAGGTTAACCCCTTCACTGCCAATGGCATTTACACAGTAATCAGTGCATTTTTATAGCACTGATCGCTGTATAAATGCCAATGGTCCCAAAAAAGTGTCAAAATGGTCCGACATGTCCACTGAAATATCGCAGTACTGCTAAAAATCGCAGATCGCCGCCATTACTAATAAAAAATTAAAAAAAATAAAAACCCCAAAAATGAATTCTCATCATCCATAAACGCGGCCACTTTTGCGCAAACCAATCAATAAACGCAGATTGCGATTTTTTTATCGCAAATATGAGGAAGAATATAAATCGGCCAAAAAGGGTGAAAAAAATGTAAGAAATTTGGGTTTTTTTTGCAAAATTGTCGCTCTTCTTTTGTTTATAGCGGCGATCAGAAATGACGCAGAGATGATCAAATACCACCAAAAGAAAGCTCTGTTTGTGGGAAAAAAAGGACGCAAATTTCATTTGGGTACAACGCCGCACGACCGCGCAATTGTCAGTTAAAGCGACGCAGCGCCGAATCGCAAAAAGGGCTCTGGTCCTAAAGTGGCAAATCCTTCCGGGGCTGAAGTGGTTAAATAAAGGTTTGGAAAAACCATCAGGTTTAGCATTAAGAAGGGCTACCTCTGGACTCTGGGGGACTGAGAGGCCCGAGATCTTACGAATCAAGTGAAAAATCTAGTTCAAAAATCCCCTAAGGCGAGGACACCAAATGTGGAGGAAGGAGCCCAAATGACCACAACCTCTGAAACAAAGATTAGAGGAATTTGGAAACATAGCTGCTAACCAAGTTGGTACCAAGTGCCACCCATGTTCCACCGTTAACAACTGTGTATGCCGTCAGAACCTCACTGACCCCGTTGACCTCCAGTGGTATCGTAGGCTCTTTCATTTTATTCATACCATTACATATACAGTCCCCTAGTTACAAACATCTGACTTACAAACGACTCCTACTTACAAACGGAGGGAGACAACAGGCAGTGAGAGGAAATCTCCCCCTAGTAAAGGAAATTCACTCCTGTAAGAGTTATTATGGGAAAAAGGTGTCTCCACTGATGCTTTATCACCAAGGCGTGTTTCCACAACAACCCAAAATTTAAAAAATCCAATTATCATTGGGACAGGAAGTGAGGTGAAATCTTCTGAACAGAAACATAGCCAGCAAAACAAACAATACAGTGGTATTAACCCTTTCCCGTGCTATCCAAAAAGCTTAAAAATTGTTTTTTTGGCTGGAGCTACACTTAAAAAATGTACCTGTTCCGACTTACAAACAAATTCAACTTAAGAACAAATCTACAGTCCCTATCTTGTTTGTAACCTGGGGACCGCCTGTCCTGGTTATTACCCCATTTTAAGTCATTTTATGGGTTTTGAAGATAATAAACATTGTTTTCATTTATTACTTCTCTTGTTGGATTTACTTGGCATTTGTCCTGCTATTAACCCATTGAGCACTGAACTCCTTCCATTTCTTTGTAACTTAATTTTTTTTTTTTTTAATCAGAGAAGGGTTTTATTGAAACATAAAGAATGTACAGAGGTAAAGCATGTAAAAAAACAACCACCATACAGTATAGGGTCATATCTGCTACATATTTCATCCGGTATAACTAGTGAGCAACACAAAGAGGTATAAAGTTTCTCCTCGATCCAGTTATAAACAGTCATTCTTAAACTATAAACTCCATCCCACTCTCCCCTAGGTCTCTTTACAGCCCCGGTTGTAACTTCATATTTACTTTGCCATTTAACTGCCCCTCATGCAATTTTAACAAGAGCCTTCAGTAACACTTTAGTAATTTTATATCTTTTTATTTCCTTAGCAAAAAGGCCAAACCAATCTATCTGTTCATTCAACAGATCATAAATAAGTAAGTTAGTTAAAAGGATCTCTTCTTTTAATAGGGTCTCTGAATTACTTATTCTTTTTTTCCGCGGTCTCTCGCTCTGCGAAGAATTTCTTCTTTTAGCTTAAAGTTGACCAGACAGCATATCACGTCTCTCGGGGGGTCTGTGTCTCTTCTTCTGGGTTTCAGGGCTCTATGAACGCGTTCGATTTCAATTGGCGTTTCAGGTGGTCTACCGAGCAGGTCGTTAAAAATGGCGGTGGTCGCATGGGCGATATGTGTTTGTTCGACCGTCTCGGGGATACCTCTGAGCCTTATGTTATGTCGGCGTCCCCGGTTTTCCACGTCTTCCAAATGCCTCTGCATTTCCTTGATTTGGATGTTTTGGGATTGTACAGACTCTTGAAGTTGCTGTATTGCTGAGTTATGTACTGCAGTTGTTTCTTCTATGTCTTCAAGTCTGTTGTTCATCTCATGTATGTCCCTTCTGAGGTCTGTAATGGCGGCGGTCATTGCAGCGGTCAGTGAGGCTTTAATGTCTTCTGCTACTGACCTGAGATCTTCCATCGCTAGTGGCCTTGCCCTGGGTGAGTGTTGATGTTGGGAGTCATTGTGTTGTCTTCCAGGCGGGTTTAGGCTGGTGGATCGTGGTGCGGCCTGGTAGGCCCGATCTGGAGCCGGGGGCTCGCGTGATTGCGAGCGGAAGAGTTCCGGGATGCTGCGTCCGGTGCGAGCGCTCGTCCTCCTCGGGGAGCGCGATCGTGCCGGGGAGGGTTCCCTGGACGTTTTACCCATTTTGGGGCTTTATAGTGTCGCTGGTGGGCTCTCTAATGAGGCTTTCTTGTCCCGGTGCTCAGGAGCTGAGAGATCAGGCGTCCATTCCTCTCCGACGCCAGGCCACGCCCCCTACTTATTCTAATTTCTTTAGCACGTAGGCCTTTAGCATTCTTCATTTTATTTAGTCATCATTGCAACTATGCATTAAATGCAGGTGAGTTGGGATTGGTTATCTTTATACATCATATTTTTGGGCACTGGCAACTCCATTTTTTCTAACTTTAGTTTTTAGTTTAGTTTTTGCTTGCTCTCACTGTTATTTTTTTTAATCTTCACCTTAGAGGTTCAGTATTGTCAGAATTATTTTCCTATTAAGTTGGTTCATTATTGTCAGAATTATTTTCCCATTAAGTTTAAATACTTATGATTTAATTTGATATCTCTAACAATTTTCTTCTCAGCTTCAGTCTTTGTTCACATTTTGTACATTTATATTTTATTTTACACCTTGTTTTAGTAATTAAAATAGGATTTTCTTCTTCTATCTTATTTTTCTTGCTTAGTCATATGGACCTTTATTTCTATAGCAATTGTTGCCATATAAAATATATATGCTATAGTATTTAATTTTTGATTTGACGTTCTAAAACAATTGCCTTTAGTGGTTTCAGCATACTTTTTAATAAGGAAATAAACAGTGGTTTTATTCTTTTATAGCCAGGACTAAAAGAAAATGTGATTTATTGCACTGTAATATTTTGTATTCTCTCTATGAACCAGTAGGTGAAACTTTGGGCTGTTTTTATATGTAAATTCATATATGCCTCATTGTTGAAAAAAGTCATAGAACTCAGTAGCTCAAGGTGAAATTTACACTCAGAACTGAATGATTCATCACTGTTACGCATCCATTATCAGGCAGCTCAGTGTTGCATTACTTGTAGGATCCACATCTGAACAGTCAGGGGCATGGTCTGTCCTGCCCCTCTACAGCATGCTGTGCACACGGGTTCATGGCTGTTTGTTTATGGTTAGTTGAGTGTGTATGTGTTATTGTGCATTGGTGCATGCCGTGTGTCCTAGATTCTAGGCATGCTTACAGACCTTGGAAGATATTTAAATGCCTTCCCTTATGGTGACAACTGCTGTGTCTTATCAGCTTCCCTGCATGTAACATTGCCATTGTTCCTTCTGTTCCTGTTGCTGACTTAGATTGCCTGACCCTGCTTGTTTATCTTCCATTTGCTGCTAACTCTGTCTCCTGGATTTTCTCTTGTTTGCTGCCTGCTTTGACCCCTGCCTGGATACTGACTACTCTCATTTCTACTGCCTACATGAACCTCATCTCTGACCTTTGGTTATTTCACACCCTGTCCCCACAGCTTAGTCATGCTGCTTCCACGATCCCATTGCGGAGCAATCCTGAGGGCCATGATCTCAGATCAGCTTGCAACAAAGTAGCCTGGGGGTCACTAGAGTTACTGGTCTATAAATACTTGTGGGGTGCTCTGGTGAAGACCAAGTTGTTAACTACACTATGTGCCTAGAGGGAGCTCATGTCAACTGCCAGGGATGCCATTCATTGGTTTCAGTGAAACAGTCTATTTAAAAGGGGATGATTACTGCCGAGCAGTCTCTTTACCTAACCCGTAGAGCTGTGGGAATTCTATGTCATCTATAAATATTGAATGTATATGGTAAAACAATGTATAAAACAAAAGCTTAAAAACCTATAAATTAAAAAAAAAATTAAAAAATTATAGTTTTCCTTTAACCACTTGACCACTGGGCACTTAAACCCTCTTAACGACCAGACCAATTTTCAGCTTTCAGTGCTCTCACATTTTGAATGACAATCACTCAGTCAGCCAACACTGCACCCATATGAAATTTGCATCCTTTTTTTCACAACTAGAGCTTTCTTTTGGAGGTATTTAATCACCATTGGGTTTTTTATTTTTTGCGCTATAATTAAAAAAAGATTTGTAAAAAATACATTTTTCTTTGTTTCTGTTATAAAATTTAGCAAATTAGTAATTTTTCTTCATAAATTTCGGCTAAAATTTATACTGCCACATATCTTTGGTAAAACAAAAAAAAAAACAAATTAGTGTATATTATTTGGTCTTTGTGAAGGTTATAGAGTCTACAAGCTATGGTGCCAATCACTGAATATTGATCACACCTGATATAGTGACGGCCTATCTCAATTATTGAGACCTTAACAAGCCAGGAAAGTACAAATACCCCCCAAATCACCCCTTTTTGGAAAGTAGATATTCCAAGGTATTTAGTAAGAGGCATGGTGAATTTTTTGAAGTTGTAATTTTTTCCCACAATTCTTTGCAAAATGAATTTTTTTCCCCCCCAAAATTGTCATATATTAACAGGTTATTTCTCACACCCAGCATATGCATACCACAAATTACACCCCAAAACACATTCTACTATTCCTCCTGATTATGTCGATACCACATGTGTGAGACTTTTACACAGCCTGGCCACATACAGAGGCCCAACATGCAGGGAGCACCATCAAGCTTTCTAGGAGCATAAATTACACATATAATTTCTTGACTACCTCTTGCAATTTTGAAGGTCCTGGAGCACCAGGACAATGGAAACGACTAAAAAATTACCCCATTTTGGAAAGCAAGCACCCCAACGTATATTCTAGGAGGCATAATGAGTATTTTGAACTTCTCATTTTTTCCACAAGTTTTTGAAAAATGTGGAAAGAAAATTAAAACACTTTTTTTTTCACAAAGTAGTCCATTTATACAATATTTCTAACACACAGCATGTACCTAGCAAAAATAACACCCTACAAAATATTCTGCTACTCCTCCCGAGGATGGCAATACCACATGTGTGACATCTTTACACAGCCTGACCACATACAGAGGCCCAACATGCAGGGAGCACCGTCAGGTGTTCTAGGGGCATACATTTCAAATCAAATTTTATTACCTTTTACACTATTGTGAGGCACTGTGGTGGCAAGGATAGGCACTGTAGTGGCACAGATAGGCAGTGTAGTGGCATGGATGAGCAGTGTAGTGGCACGGATGAGCAGTGTAGTGGCACAGATGGGCAGTGTAGTGGCATGGATGGGCACTATAGTGGCACAGATGGGCACTGTAGTGGCATGGATGTGTCACGGATGAGAACTGATGTGGTATGGATGAGCATGAATGAAGCACAAATGAGCCATGGATGGGATGGATGAGCCGTGGGTGGGGATAGATGAGCACGGATGGGGATGACTGAGCACGGATGGGGATGACTGAGCACGGATGGGGATGGATGAGCACGGATGGGGATGGATGAGCACGGATGGGATGACTGAGCATGAATGAGAATGGATGAGCACGGATGGGGATGACTGAGCATGGATGGGGATGGATGAGCATGGATGGGGATGGATGAGCATGGATGGGGATGGATGAGCATGGATGGGGATTGATGAGCACGGATGGGGATGACTGAGCACGGATGAGCACGAATTGAATGACTGAGCGCGAATGAGGATGGATGAGCACAGATGGGGATGACTGAGCACAGCTGGGTGAGGATGGCTGGATGGGTGAGCATGGATGGATGGGTGGCTGAGCATGGATGGGGTGAGGATGGCTGGGTGGGGGAGCATGGCTGGGTGAGGATGGCTGGATGGGTGTGCATGGCTGGGTGAGGATGGCTGGATGGGTGAGCATGGATGGGTGGCTGAGCATGAATGGGGATGAGGATGGCTGGGTGGGGTGAGGATGGCTGGATGATGTGAGGATGGCTGGGGTGAGGATGGCTAGGTGGGTGGTGGGTGTGAATGGATGGTGGGGGGGTGCAGCCTGTCCCCCATTGTCACTTAGCAGCGCTGTGGGCACTACACATTGCCCACAGCGCTGCGCACGTCCTCTCTCCCCCCTCTCTCCTCTCACACTGCACCGATCGGTGCGGAGAGGAGAGAGAAAAGCCGGCGGAAGCGCTTGCTTATTTACATGTGATCGCTCTGTCAGATCCGTGATGCGCCGGGTATCACGTATGTTCCCGTGTGCGCGTCCTAGGGGGCGTGCGGGAAGCGCGATTCTGGGAGGACGTCAATAGACGACCACCCCGAATTAAGCAACTGCTCTGTAGCCATCATTTGACTATGGGCCGGTTGTTAAGTGGTTAAAAGTACATATTCCAAACCAACAAGTAAAGTGTTTCTTCTTTGTTTTTTTAAACTTTGCTTCCTAAAGTTCTTGTGTTTGTAGCCCTCTTTGACTGAACTTTTAAATATTATCATATCTGGTTAGTTAAAATGACCAAATCAAGCAAAATGTCACCTATATTTGGTATAGTAGACATGTGTACTGCTGAAAAATTTGTTTGTGTTTGTTTCAATCATTTCTTTTTTTTTTCGTTTTTCGGGTCATTCGTTATGATCACAATTTGTAAATTCGAACATTTGAAAATCTGAAATAAGAAAAAAAATCCAAAAATTTAGAAAATGAAAATCCAAAAATTTGAAATAACTAACTAACTAATAATAACTAATTATTAAATTATAGGTATTGGAATTTCCTTTCAAATTTGGCGGTTAGTGAACGTAACAAATATACGAATTTATCTGAAGTTACGAATTACCAGAAATAAGGAATGTCACATCTAAACAAATGGAGCGGAACAAATTAATAAGAAATAATAATAATAAAAAGTTTTTATTATTATTATTACTGTTATTTATTATTATTAATTTATGTTCCATTCATTAAGATGCAGCATTCGTTATTTCGGGTAATTTGTAACTTCGGATAAATTCATATTTGTTACGTTCACTAACAGCCAAATTTGAAAGGAAATTCCAATACCTATAATTTAATAGTTAGTAACAGTTAAGTTATTATTAGTTAGTTATGATTTCAGATTTTCGAATTTTAGGGTTTTCTGATTTTCAAATTTCAAATTACAAATTTAAGAATTTACAAATTTACGAATATTTGTTAAACAGGTTTCCGTTAATTCAGATATTTTCGAATTAACGAATTTGTCGAAATTCATTAAAAAACTAATTTGGAATGAAACAAATTGCACATGCCTATAGTTTATCTACAATTTGTTTGCAGTATTAAACCCAAAGCAAACATTTATTATATTGCAGCTTACTAATTCTTAGTTGTGGTGGCTGTATTAGTTTCCTTTTAGGCTTTCTTTCTTCTATCTTCATCTGATGGTCCAGCCAGCAGGTCTGTTGTTTTTCACAAGCTCAAACTCTCCAGCAGAATGTATCCGTTTAAATGGATGAGACTATGGAAAATTATTACCATACTTACCGTAATTTTCCTTTCCTGGAAGCTCATCATGTCAGCCTACGTATGGGTCAGGTCCACCCCTCTGACCCCCATAGGACAACCCCCTACTTGAATAAAAGGAGGGCTTCCCCTCACCCCTTTGTTCCTAACCTTCCTCACGACGGAAAAGCAGGGCGGGAAACCCTAGGCTGACATGGTGAGCTTCCAGGAAAGGAAAATTACGGTAAGTATGGTAACAATTTTCCATATTCCTGGAGCTCATCATGTCAGCCTACGTATGGGAAATAACTAGCATAACAAAAAACACAGGGCAGGAAAATAATCAGACATCACCCTGAATGAATGCAAAAAGAAGTGCCCAATGCCCGTGACAGACCGTATATCACATCCAAGCAGTAGTGATCGATGAAAGTGTTAGGGGACTTCCAGCTCGCAGCCTTACACAGATGTGTAT
>BLSH010396471.1:301177-321132 GCA_018402905.1 Glandirana rugosa
TCCACCTACAGACGGCCCAGTAGCGTTGTATAGACGCATCTTGCTTCCTGAAGTCCTTCCACCTGTTAAACAAATAGGATGGCCACCCGGGATTCTCCCCAGTCTACATCACAACTCGCTTGGGCCTGACATTGCAAGCCCAGGCATGGCTTGAAAGCCCACAGGCACCGTGCCTGGGCCTGGGCCTGTAAAGTTTTTAGCAAGCCCAAGCCAGGCCCCAAGACGATAAAATGAGGTGCACAACTCTTCGACGTCCCGTCGGTTAGTTGTTCACAAAGTGACCAAACGGGAATCTTCGGTAGTGTCGGTACGGATGATTACCGTACCGACCGAACCCGAACGATTTTTGAAATGTCCGGGTCCGGGTCCGTGCCACGGACACCCGAAAGTTCGGTACGGACCCGAACGTTACAGTCCGGGTTCGCTCAACACTACATCTGACCCCTCTTAGGGCCCACCGGTAGGATAAACAAATTGTCCACCTTCCTGAAGTCCTTCGTTCTACGCAGATATGTTGCGATGACCCGGCAGACATCCACCTTATACCAATTTTCTTGGCCTGTCACTGCCGAAATTGACGGCAACACGACTTCCCAATTTATATGGAAATGTGACACCACTTATGGAAGGAAAGCCGGTACTGGACGTAGAATAATCTTGTCCTGAAACTTATTGCAATATGGTGATCTTGCCGAAAAAGCCTGTATTTCTGAGACCCGTGTGGCTGTTGAAATAGCCGTTAAGAAGACTGCTTTCAAGGTAAAGAAGAACAAAGATATGTGTTCATCTGGCCAGAAGGGTTCCTTCATCAACGCTTGGAGGACCAGTGGGAGGTCCCATTTTGGGAAAAAAGGTCTGGCTGGCGGTTTTAGTTTCAGGACTAAATTTGGAATTTGGTTCCTCTTCCCATGCGATCGCTTGCTTTACCGCCATCACAAAATCCGCCACCAGAGAGAAGTCAAAGGTATAGGATTCTCTATATTCCCCTTCTTCCGCAGAAGATCCTGATTCCTCTGGGTTATGCTCTTTAGGTGACTTTCCCTGGATCTCCGGCAAGGGACGTGGCCCCCTTGAGAAAGATGGCTTTACTGTGACCTCTTTAAGGCCCTCTGCCACTGCCTGACGGATGTAATCTTGTACTTGCTGAGATTCTGCTATCCTGTACCGTGTAGCTTCTCTAAAGGATTCCTCACAGACCAGCTTCCTTGGCATTGCCGGGGCCCCACAAGACCAACACACCGCTGCCTCCAGCCCTGGTGATGAACACCTAGCTGATCTAGACTGGTGATGAGCAGGGATTCGGGAAGGTCCTCTGGAGCCCCCTGTTTCTTGCTCAGAAGACTCCGGAGAAGATTGTCTGGATTTAGACTTATGCTTCCCTCCTTTATGGTCCTTTCCCCTGTAGGAAATAGGACACAAATCAGCACTCTTTCATCACTGCTGCCGCTGCTGACATGAGACACTCACAGTGTTTGGCTGCACAATGAACTAGTTCCCCATGGATGAGCCCAGCCAATTCCTATTTGTGTCCTAATCTCCTCCCACAGGGCGGAACCCGCCCCTTTCCTCGGAGCCAGACTCCACCCAGTGGAAATGAGGACACAGGAAATGCTGGCGCCACCATTTTGGATCAGGGAATGACACTGAACGGACCCAGGAACTGTCCTTCCGGTCCCAGCACCATGCCACTGCCCTATCAGAGAGAAAGGGAGACCGGAGGAGACTGCACCATGCCCCCACTGACCAGGGATCCAGAACACCATTTAGGCTACATGATCCACCCCGGCACCAGGGCGCTCCTACAGGAGAGGGTTTACCTCCGCCCGAGAGCCTTCCACCTGGTGAGGCTAGACCAGGCAGGAGAGGTAGGTAATCTTCAAATCTTCTTGCTTGATAGTAGGAGTGTCGTCCCCAGAGCGAGGACAAAAAAGAAACGAAGGGGTGAGGGGAAGCCCTCCTTTTATTCAAGTAGGGGCTTGTCCTATAGGGGTCAGAGGGGTAGACCTGACCCATATGTAGGCTGACATGAGCTCCAGGAAAATCCACTTAACACTGGCAGGGGTGATTAATATAATCAGCTTTTATTTATTTATGCAAAACCTTTATCCCAAAAGGAAAACAGTTTGTTGTAACTGATTAAAAAGTATTAGCTGGAGTTTGACTTCAGTTTGTTTGTATACCTCAATTTGCCAATACATTTAACACTACTCCCTCCCTCCCAGACTGAAAATGCTGCTGTCTGCTGTGCCTCATATTCTTATTCCTCCAGAGCTGTCTCTCAGTTATACAGGATGCGTAATACTGGCCAGATCACCAGGTGCAAACAGAGGGAAAAAGCCAAAGAAAATAAAACTGATGCAGCCACCCCATCAAATGATTGGTAACCTGCAATATAATACATTTTTGGTTTTGGATAAAATATGTTTTTTTAAACTAAAATCATAGATGACATTCACAAAAAAAAAAATTGTGATTAGTGCTGATTTGTACAAATATTGTTTCTTAAAAAATTATTTATGTAGAAAAACAAATCACTGATTTAAAAAAGGACCCTGTTATGACATATAGCATGTTGCTATGTTGTTGTACTAAACAATTTGAAATAAAGTTATTATTGCACTATTTGTGTTCTTTTTAATTCTTTTCTTAATATGTTATATTTGCAAGCACAAGAATGTATTTAGCTGCTGTGTTGGTCCTCCTATATGACTGGGTCCTTCTGCAGGGTTAATGATTGTTTACGAATGAACGTTCATGTACACCAACTTTGCACCTTCTGCTTAGTTTTCGCTTACATGCACATTACACACACAACTAATTTTGCTGGGCGAGCAACACATTAATCTTTAGATTTTTGTTCTTTCAGCAAAAATTTTCTAACCTTTTTCTCTGATTTTTAGGAGTCTGCAAAGTCTAAAGCGATTTTAGATTTACACCCATCAATTGAATTAAACATGAACAAACATTAGAAATAATTAAGTTTCAAATGATTTTCTACTAGTGTATGGCCACCATTACTCTAGTAATACTTTGTTCAGACTCAAAGATTTTTTTTTAATTTGCTTAGGGAAGGAAGCTAGAAAAAGTGTTCCAGTTGGAATATTTCTGTACTATTCCTGATTTGGTGATAACTCAAAATGTTAGATTTTCCTATCTGTTAGACTAAGGCACCTGCTAATGGTGTAAGGTAAAGTCTACAGGCTTGGAAGATCAATTTGTAAATGGATAGAAAACTGGCTACAAGACCGAATTCAGAGAGTAGTGGTTAATGATTCTTATTCTGAATGGTCTAAGGTTATCAGTGGTGTACCCCAAGGTCCAGTGTTGGGACCCTTACTTTTCAATATATTTATAAATGATATAGGGTCTGGGATTAAAAGTACCATTTCAGTGTTTGCAGATGACACCAAGCTATGCAGTGGAATAACGTCCTTGCAGGATGTCTCCAACTTACAAGCAGACCTCAATGCACTTTTTAATTGGGCGACTGTGTGGCAAATGAGGTTTAATGTTGATAAATGTAAAGTTATGCACTTGGGGGCTAAGAATATGCATGCATCGTACATAGTAGGGGGAGTACATCTGGGGGAATCCATAGTGGAGAAGGATCTGGGGGTTTTGGTAGATCATAAGCTTAATAATAGCATGCAATGCCAAGCTGAGGTTTCCAAAGCAAGAAAACTCCTTTCTTGTATTAAGAGAGGTATGGACTCCAGAGATAGAGACATTATTTTGCCCCTGTACAAATCATTAGTAAGACCTCATCTGGAATATGCAGTCCAGTTTTGGGCACTAGTTCTCAAAAAGGATACCGAGGAACTGGAGAAAGTGCAGAGAAGGGCAATCAAACTAATAAGAGGCATGGAGGAGCTCAGCTATGAGGAAAGATTAGACGATCTGAATTTATTCTCTTTTGAGAAGAGGAGATTAAGGGGGGATATGATCAACATGTACAAATATATAAGTGGTCCATATAGTGAACTTGGTGTTAAGTTATTTACTTTAAGGTCATCACAAAGGACACTCTTTACGTCTAGAGGAAAAAAGATTTCATCTACAAATACGGAAAGGTTTCTTCACAGTAAGAGCTGTGAAAATGTGGAATAGACTCCCTCCAGAGGTGGTTTTGGCCAGCACGGTTGATTTCTTTAAAAAAGGCCTGGATTCTTTAATTAATGTAAATAATATAACTGGGTACTAACATTTTTAGGTAAAGTTGATCCAGGGTGAATCCGATTGCCTCTCAGGGAATCAGGAAGGAATCCTTTCCCTCCGTTATAGCAAATTGGATCACACTTTTCCTTTCCTATATATATATATAAATGTTTTTTTTTGGTTTTTTTTGTTGAACTAGATGGACTTGTGTCTTTTTTCAACTTGACTAATTATGTAACTATGTACCGTGGTCCCTGAAACAGAAGGATGTAGATCCAGTATCCACCAGCAGGTGGCTGCTGGGAGAGTATGTAGTCCTACCTCAGGATTTTCACAGTGCCTCAGCATTTTACCAGTGTGCCCATTTACTCTTTTCGGTTGTTCCTTGTACCAGGCATACCGATCCTGCTGCCTGATCCTGTGCCCTGCATGCCTTTCTCCCTGTACCAGTTATCCTGTTCTTGTTACCTGATTCCTGTGCACCTCATCCCTGTTCTCATGCTCCTGTTGCCCATATGCCAGATCCCCATTCTGACCCCGTTTTCTGATCTCTTGATCCTTCTGATCCTTGTACCTGTCACCTAACCCTTCCTTACTTGATTCATCCTGCTGCTTGTATATAGCTCTGTTAATTAGTTAGTTAGGTCATTTTTGTTGTGTGTATGCAGTTTTTTTGTCACATGATTTTAAGCGGATCTTTACCCATTCCACTCACTTGAATCCTCTGTATCCCACCCTCTGCTGCACATATACTGCATCAGGTTTTTCTTTTCTGTTTTTTACATTTTTGGCCCGCCTCCCTATTCTCCATCATTCGCCTAGAAAACTGACAACAGTCATCCCTGTGCCTCCAGGGATATGTGACGTGCATATCCCAGGAGGCACTAGGAACCCACACATCACCCCATTCACTAACAGAGAAGGAGGGTGTGCCTAGTGGCGCATCATCAGTAGGTGTGCCAGGACCCCGAAGAGCCAGCACATCCTCCCAATGATGTCACAGATGAACATGGTGGCCTAGGACCCATGTCCTTTTTTCAGTGGCTGAAAAAAGAGGATCTCAACAGGACAATGCTGGTGTGTGGGTGAGTATATGAAATGTGGCCAGCTCAGAATCAGGTAAGCAGGGGAGCAAAAAGCTGAGAGGGTGAAATTCATCTTTAATCCTATTACTTTACCTAGTTATTACTTCCTAGTTTTGAGTTTTCTCTGTGTAGCTTTACACCCTGCTTCAAATTATTATGCAAATTCTATTTCAGTGTCACAAAGATTAAATATTTTGTTTTTCAGTTTAACTCATGGATGGCATTGTGTCTCAGGGCTCTTTTGATCACTGAAAACTATTAAATATTTTGTTTTTCAGTTTAACTCATGGATGGCATTGTGTCTCAGGGCTCTTTTGATCACTGAAAACAATCTCGGACACCTGTGATAATTAGATTGCCAGATGAGCCAAATTAAAGGAAAAACTACTAAAGGAGGGCGTTCCACATTATTAAGCAGAGCACCATTTTCAAGCAATATGGGGAAGAAAAAGAATATCTCTGCTGCCGAAAAGAGTGAAATAGTTCAATGCCTTGGACGAGGTATGAAAACATTAGATATTTCACGAAAATTTAAGCGTGATCATTGCACTATTAAGAGATTTGTGGCTGATTCAGAGCACAGACGGGTTTGTGCAGATAAAGGCACATTGAGGAAAATTTCTGCCAGATCCATGCATTGAATCAAGAAAGCAGCTGCTAAAACACCATTACATAGCAGCAAACAGATATTTGAAGCTGCTGGTGCCTCTGCAGTCCCACGGACATCAAGGTGTAGAGTCCTCCAGAGTCTTGCAACTGTACACAAAGCTTCCATTCGGCCACCACTAACCATTGCTCACAAGTAGAAACGGCTGCATTGGGCAGAAAAATACATGAAGACTAATTTTCAAACAGTCCTGTTCACTGATGAGTGCCGTGCAACCCTGGATGGTCCAGATGGATGGCGTAGTGGATGGTTGGTGGATGGCCACCCTGTTCCAACAAGACTGTGACATCAGCAAGGCAGTGGTGGAGTCATGTTTTGGGCCGGAATAATGGGAAGAGAGCTGGTCGGCCCCTTTAGGGTCCCCGAAGGTGTAAAGATGACCTCTGCAAAGTATGTGGAGTTCCTGACTGACCACTTCCTTCCCTGGTACAGAAGGAAGAGCTATGCTTTCCATAATAAAATCATCTCCATGCATGACAATGCACCATCTTATGCTGCATAGAATACCTCTGCATCAATGGCTGCTATGGGGATAAAAGGAGAGAAAGTCATGGTGTGGCCTCCATCCTCCCCTGACCTCAATCCTATTGAGATCCTTTGGAGTATCTGTTGGGGGTACCCTTGTCTCGGGTCAGATAGACTGATAGCGCTGCCTGGGTTGGTCCTCATCTCAGCGAGCCTGGAGATCGATTCGTTTGAACAGACACAGACATGCAGTGGTGTTGCTCAGAATGATCTGATGTGTGCTTTATTCTCTACAGTTTATATAGTTATTTTGTGCAAATCAGAAATACATAACAAGATGGAACAGTTTTCATAATAAATACAATGAAATACATAACAAAAATAATAGTCAAAACATGTGACGAGAATGGAACTTGGCTAGCAGATGCATGATCGTCATTTCGGGGAAATCACCTGTTTTGCTCAAACTTGCTTAGCTGGTGGGAAATGTGTGTGAGAACATCTATACAGAATTTAACTAGTTTGAAATGGCTGCTGTAAATCAAAATGGAACTGAATAGGTATAACATATTACTTCAATTCCCCTCTTAAATCATGTATATCATTTCTTTCTAGCTATCTTATAATTTTCCATGTACATTACATAAGGCAATGCATCTTTGGATCTGCTAGCCTTCTCCATTATAAACATGCAGCATTTAAAGCATAAGTAAAGTATCAGGGTGAGGATCAAGATCATTATGACTGTAAGTACAATATCTTTTAACCAGGAAAAGATTCCTCCGAAACCAAACCCTCCTTCTCCAAAGGGGTTCCAGTTCTTGGCGACATCTCTAGCTGCTAGCTGTAGTTTATCTACTTCCTTTCTATGTTTGGCAATAACGTTGGGCATTTGTCAAACCTCTGTGCATAAGCATACTTAAATTTTAGCAAAAGCATTTTTCCATGGAGCACATCTGAGGGCTCATCATCAGTGTCTCTCTTAATTGTAGCATTTGTTCATTACAGCGACAGTCTTAGGGTTTTCTCCAGATATTGGCCTTATGAGGGATAAGTCCTCAGGGTGATATGTACAGTTAGTTACTATCCAAACTGGAAGGAAGATAAAGAGGAGGAGCACCATTAGAAGGCATAAGGCCTTCCCAAAAGTCTGTGGTGAGATAAGCGAGGTCATCTTTTTCAGAGACTTTTCCACCTGTTTCACTCTCAGTTCGAGGCCTCTCTTGTCTTTATCTTGCTTCTCGGGTGCTTGGTTCACCCTTTTCACACGACTAGCATGGATCCGGTTAGAGGATTCCTCTGTAAGGATAGTTGTCCTGATGATGGCCACCACTCTTGTGACTGGTCCAAATGGGGGTTCCTGTGGCTTTTATCCCTTGGGCGCTCTCTGGATCACGACCTGGTCCCGGACCTGGAAAGGGTGCGTTGGTACCTGTGAAGAACAAGGAGAGGTGCGAGCAACGTTTCTTTCAACTTTGTCCAAAGTTTCAATAAGTTTTCTCACATATTCCTCCTGGATTAGATCTAGGTCCCCTCTTTCTACCATCCTATTTCACTATACTTGAACTTTGGGGGTGATATGGTATGTGAAACTTCCAGTCAATTCTAGGAGTCCTTACCAGATCTTGGCAGACCTTGGCCATAAACGCTGGGCCATTGTCTGAGTTAATCTAGAGCAGACATCCCCACCTGGGAATAATCTCCTGTGTAAGAATTTTTTACAACTGCTTTGGCATCTTCTCCTGTGGTTACAAAGACCTCGGGTCATCGTGAAAACATATTCATGATCACCAAAAGGTACCCCTGTCTCTTACCCACCTTTGGCATATGTGAAAAAGTCTATCTGTAGGTGTTTGAACTGTGTTGTTGGGTATATAAGGTGTTCATATTTTGCCTATTTTCTGATACATCTGGAGACATATGCCCTTGACAAGGGAAGGAGGCCTGGAATGCATGGTCTCCCCTCTTGGTAGATAAGTCCAGAATTAGGGCTCATCTGCACACCTGCGTTGTTCCAATCTATGTCCGTGGCATATGTCTGCAAATCTTGCAATATCTGGTCTAAAATTGCATTTCTGACATGAGCAAAGGCATTTGGGTGGTTGCATTTTGTGTGGATGCAGCTTCCGTCAATGCTCTATCTGCTAGGGCATTTCCTTTGGCTATATCAGTTTGCTGACATGTGTGTATCCTGTAATATAAAATAGCAATGGAACTTTGTAGCTGTATAGCTTTTATTATTTTTTTAAAATGTGTACATCTTGTCCTTCAAAGAGCTGGCAAGCTCTTGTGAGGGATATCAGTTCTGCAGCCTGGGCTGACTGGTAAAGAATTGATTTTGCCTCTAGAATTTTGTCTGGTAATTGTACAACAGCATATCCTGCATGATATGTGTTGTCATTGGGCGTTGAACAAGAGCCATCCACAAACACATTCTGTGCATCTGGAAGGGCCACAGAAGACATGTTCTATCTTGGGGACATGTCCTGATGGATGAGATCCAAACAATCATGTTGTGGAACAATCTCAACCCTGTAACATTGAGGATTGGGGCTGGGCCTGAGGTAGGAGAAGCATATTTTATCTTTAGCTTAGGGTTGGAGAGCAGTATAACCTTATAACCACTAAACCTTTGGGCCAACATATGTTGGGTGTGTAAAGTGGTATCCTGTCCCAGAGTGAATGATGCAGCCATTTCCACCACAATCACACAGGATGCTAAAGCTCTGAGACACGCAGGCATGCCTTGAACCTGTACTAGAACCATCTTTAAGAAAAAAACAACAGGGTGGAGCTGGCCTCCATGTTCCCCAGCTAGGACTCCAGCCATCGTTTTACAGTTGTCCCTGGAATCAGGCAGGCCTAGACTAGGAGCCGTTACCATAGCATTTTTCAAATACACAAAAGTATTACACATTTCCTTTGACCATTTTACACAATCTGGAATATCAGAACCTGTGGTATGTCTCAGGAGATTGTCATAGTAGGAACAGTCAGGTAATCATTGGTGGCAGTAACCAATCATGCCAAGGAAAGTAAGCATGTCCTTCTTGGTCAATGGGCGGGGCAGACCCATGAGAGCCTCAGCTCTCTTGTAACTGACTTTCCTTTATCCTTTTGTGAGGACAAAACCAAGGTACACAACAGTTTCCTGGCACCACTGCAATTTCTTTCTAAACACTCTATGATCACTTTCAAATACCCAGTTTATTAGATCCACACTGTCCTCCTATCCGGCTGCCTGATTTGAAGTAGGACCGAACCATGACGGGAACTCCAGGTCCTCAGTATAGCCTGGAGCACAATCGAGCAGACTGCAAGTGAGTCCACATAGCCCTGGGGCATTCTATACCAGATAAATTGGTGATTCTTTAAACAAGACAAAGATTGGCCATGTCTCCTTATCCACAAGGACAGAAAAAAACATTTGCCAGATCAATCACTGTAAAACACTCTGCATCGGATGGAATGGAGGACAGGAGTGATGGCACATCTGGCACTATTGGGGCAATGGGGACCACAAGTTAATCTAAGGCTCACAGATCCTGTACAAATCTGTAGCTACCACAGGGGCAATACCTTACTCCTTTTATTTTGCTTAAAGGATACTGTTTATGGTACACAGGTTTTGTCCATGCCTTAAGAGTGGCCTTTTAGGGGGTGCAGGAAAATGGGGCCAACATCAAAATAATTTTCTGCCCATACTCTGTCCTACTAGGAGGTGGGCTGTGGGTGTCTGTCACGATCAGTGTTAGGAAGGAAATTATTGGGACCTTGGTGGATTGCACTACAATCCCACCCTTCTTTGTGGTTTTGATATTAATGTTTACATAAATAAACTAAATGTTAACAAGTGTGGTGATGCAAGCTGTCAATGTGTGCTGTAATCTTCATCTTTAGTTCTCGTACATAAAACCATATCAGACAGGTGTATTGATGCTTTACTTTTTTTCTGCACTATCTAGAAACTAAACAAAATGAAAGATCTTAGTGAACAATCATTACATTTTCCTCCTAGAAATAAACAAATGGTTAGCAATAAACACATATATAAAAAATGTAATCAAGCACTGCCATATCAGTACCACATCCCTGCAATGTAACAATGAGAAATGATGTCTGTGTGGGGTAGGACCCCGTCCCCACAGAGATGGATATTGGGACTTTAACGGTACTGGTTTGCTCTCTCTGAATGATCAGACTGACATATATAATATTTTAACAAAATGTAATATTGGTAAACAGCATAATAAAATCGCCAATTTAGAAAAAAGTACATAAATACAAAGTATAATAACTGGACAATACAGTACAATGACCAAAATCGGTCCGTATGCTCCCAGTCGGCGGAACAGTGGTAAACTCCAATGACTGGTAGATGTGGGATACGTATCTGTTCTTCCCAACGCGTTTCGCCAAAAAGCGGCTTCCTCAGGGGATTTCGAGCAGAAACCAATTACAGGTATCCGTATCCTAAGTGAGTATAACAGGGTTCAATAAACATAGAGTACTGATGTATTGTTCATCTTTTACATTTATACATAATGTTCCGTTTGTCGGACACATATATACATCTTGTTCAAATCTGATCATACACATATTGATTTATTCGTCTATATGAAACCTTTCATTTATATTGTACATAAAAATAAGAAAAGGGGTACCTTGATACTTTGTGAGAGAGGGACACTCTGTATTTAGACCTCTGACCATTTCGTTACCAGTCTCATATTACTATAGCGAGTCTGTGGGTGCATATATCGCCACTGTCAAGTATACGATAAGCCCCAATCCTCAACAGAAGAGGTAAGGTAGCTATATAATACAAAATTATTTGTCACCAGTGGATCATAACACTATTAGTCCTATGCAGATCATTAATGGTCACAAAGTGCAACTTACAAATTTGATGCGCCAAAATGAAGAAAGACAGAGTCCAACTATCTGCACACACCACCTAGTAGTCATAATGATAGGAAGAAATATATATGTTGATCGTCTGGGGGTAAATCATAATGGGGACATTATAATATACTTTGAGCTTTTGAACACATACCCAGATTTCTTTAGGGATTGTATTAACACGGTCTTATAACAGGGTCATTGGGTTTAATGGATGTAGATCATATGAAGCTGTCCTCCAGATCTGGACAACCTGGGGGACAGAATACAGACCTAATAAGAAAGCCCCATATTATAGAACACATACCCCCCCGAGGATCACAACAATCATCCCCATATCCAGACACTAAGGTGGCATGGCGGTCCCTCAATGGGACCTCTAAACATATTCAAAATACCTTGTGTGCATAGAGCAACGTCAAGCGTCTGCAGATTCGTCGGCGTCTTGGCTTAGAGACAAGGGGCATGATTTAAATAGAGAGCATTTGGCGCCAAAACAATTCACTTGTCTTGGCGCTCCGGAAGTGACGCTACAATGCAACTGCAGTAGTCTCCCGGCTCTTCAAGAGCCTGAGTGATAGATCCGCTTCCGAAACTGTGACGTGCCCCACATATGTCACAGGACGCAAGCTTGTTCAAGGCGGGGCAAAATCAGACCCGCCTCTCTCATATCAATGACCCTCCCAACTGTCAGCAACAGTTGTTTAAGAGCCAACAATGTAAATATATATGGTAGATGGACATTATCTGTCTCTAATGGCTGCATTGGGTGTTATTAGGTGAACAGTATCAGCCTTTGTTATTCCTCTAAGGGAGAAAGACCATATAAGATATTGGTCACCAAATGGCGGGACAGTGGTGGCCCAGTCTCAGGACTGGATGAAGTTCTGCTGTCATTACAGCAGGATAACCCACATATAGTCTCGAATCTGATTTTTGAAGAAAAACAAAAGGAACTTGTGGAATTTATGAATAAATTCAACAAGAAGCTTGTACTTAATAAGAATAAGAAATTGATGAGGGACATAGCGGCCTATGACACCAAAAAGCCTATAGATGGTCACAGGGCCCCAGACAGAGAACCACACGTACTGAGAGAATTAATATAAATCCAATACCTGTGGGACAACCGAGGGGGGATACAGATACCGAAGCTCAATCAGTATGCTCATCTTCTTCTATTTCTTCCAGACAGGCGAACTCTATGGTATCGGATTCTTCCGGCCAAGGAAAACCAAAAAAGACCAAATATGGCAATAGAGGCAAAACAGGATCACAACCCAAACGACAAAATACCACCAAGGGTGACTTTACAGCATCGGGTAAACCTGTCTCGGGTTCCTCTGAGTTCTCCTTTGCACAATTTAAACCACTTTCTTTATTTCCTCCTTTTGGTGAAGGGACCTCCTTGCGAGCACATACGAGCGACACTTTGGGTGCAACTGTGGGAGGTGACATCCAAGGCCAAGGTAAGCAAACAGTACGCTCTAAAATTAGATCTGAGGACTCACCTCTGACTGGAGGGCCACTCCCTTTAGGAGAAGCCAAAAAGCAAGGCAGCATACAACCACACCTGACCAAGAAGGTATAGATGACTTACAAATCATTAATTTATCCTCATATGAACTAAGTCAAAGAGAGGAGTCTATACTCTCTCTGGGACTTAGTTTTTGTCCGACGCAAGAATTGGACAAATTTACATTAGCGAAAGATGTAATCCTTTTTGCACGTAAATTGACTTTACATGCAATCTATGACAAAACCCCTACCCCCAATGAGATTAAAGCACATGATAGAGCGCTGTGGCAAGATTTTACCATTAGAGATTTCAGAGCACTCAAAGATGCAACTCTGGGAGGAAAGTAACCCAGAAAGCGATAAGGAGATGGCCAATGCCTCTATTACAACGAGGGTATCTGAAATACCTGTCGATGAGAGCCCTCCTATGGCCCGACAGTACAAAGCCAAATCACAGTTTTCCCCCCCCTTGCAACGAAACTTGCACATCTGGTCATTTGTGCAAAAGGTACTGTATGATATCAAGGGACTAACTACAGGACTTCATATAAACGCCAATTTGGACGACGAACAACGACGAGCCCTCCAAAACCTTAAGAATAATGACCAGATTGTGATCAAGCCCTCCGACAAGGGGGGGAACATTGTTATACAGGATAGACGGGACTACATTAGGATGTGTCTTAACATCCTTAATAATACCGACTGGTATAGAAAAATACCAGAGACAAATGTGGCCAAATATTATCAGGAATTCAGGGAACTCATAAGTAGAGCCTACCATCAAGGAACCATCAACAAAAACACCTATGAGTTTCTTAATGTAGCGGATTCTGTGATACCTACATTTTACTCACTTCCCAAAGTGCATAAAAATCACGAGGATCCACCTGGCAGACCCATCGTCTCTGGCATTGGGAGTATATCGGAACAAGCCAGTCTTATGGTGGATGAACACCTGAGACCATTGGTCACAGCATTGCCCTCCTACATCAAGGACACAGCCGACCTCCTCAGGGTTCTCGAGGACATTATTATCCCAGAGGGTGCTTGGCTTGTCACTATTGATGTGGAGGCTCTTTATTCGTCCATTCCACATGATAAGGGGATTAGGCAAATGGCAGAATTCCTGAGAACAAAAGACAGGAACCTGGCCAATCTGAACTCCCTTATCTTGGATCTTCTCTACTATATTCTGTCACGGAATGTATTTTTGTTTAATGGGTCCCACTACCTCCAGGTGCAGGGAGTGGCGATGGGCACACGATGTGCCCCATCGTACGCTAACCTGTACCTGGGGGGGTGGGAACGATCCATTTTTTTCGATGAGTGTTCCTCGACATACCTGTGCCATGTTCTTACATGGCACAGGTACATCGACGACATTTTTATGATATGGACAGGCTCAAAGGACATACTAAATGAATTTGTGATTTGGTTGAATTCAAATGCATTTAACCTGAAATTCACGATGCAGTGCGATCGTGCCGCGGTGGCTTTCCTGGATGTGGAGATTCGTAGGGATCCTGGAGGCGGGATCAGTACGGATCTCTACCGGAAATCCACCGCGGCTAACACCATTTTGCATGCTGACAGTTCGCACCCGAAATCCCTAAAGAACAGTATCCCATATGGGCAATACTTGCGTCTTAAACGCAACTGCAGCGACCACCAAGTCTTTTTGAAACAAGCGGAATCTCTACGACAACGACTACTCAGAAGGGGATACAGTCACAAATGCCTCAAAAAAGCATTCAATAAAACTAAAGACAGATCCCGTGACTCTCTCCTCTATCCTCGCCCTAAAAATGGGAAACAAGAACCCACGCGAATCATTACCCAATTCTCAACAGAATCGGATCAAATCAGAAATATTTTGGATCAGCACTGGCATCTATTACTAGATGATCCAGTGGTGAGCAAATATGTGACTGAAAAACCTGCGATCACCTATAGGCGAACCAGGAACCTCCGAGATCACCTGACTCATAGCCATTTGGCTAGTATCAAGGAATCTATACCCTGGGTAAAACCCCTTCGGGGCACCAAACAATGCGGTAATTGCAATTTTTGCAGCTGGGTCTGGCAGGCAAAATATATACATTTACCGGATGGTACCCGTTGGACTCCGAGATTTCTGGTAGACTGTCGAACCATAGGAGTAGTCTACTATATGGAATGCTCCTGTCGAGCCTTCTATGTAGGGAAGACCAAGCGCCCATTCTTTAATAGGATCCGAGACTACGTATACGAAATCTCTAATGGCAAATTAGAATCTGCTATCAGCCGTCATATCGGCCTCTATCACAATTATGGTCTTGACCACATGAAATTTTTCGCTCTAGAACATGTGGAGGTCCCTCCCCGGGGGGGAAACATCGATAAACGTCTACTCCAATTGGAAACGAAATGGATTTTCCAACTGGAGGCTACCAAAGCACCTGGCCTCAACGAAAACATAAGTTACAAGCCTTTTCTCTAGCTAAATAGATATGCTGAAAAGTTGCTATGTGCATCACAAACATATTTGAACACATATTTTCCATATGAAAATGAGGTGGAACATAGGGACTCTCTGAGCGACCTCTGATCTATGTCTCATATCCGGATATCTTTTCTTGTCTCATATATTGTTCACGTAGATCTTTCTCTGTGGTCGTAGGTTGATCATGGTCAATATTGTGCGACTTGATGCATAATATATGCATGGTTGTTATTTGTTACCGGTATACATTTTAAGTTTGATGTCCAGCTGCTCACAACGTCCCCAGATCCCCTTTTGTGATCCATGGAAGGATAAGTTGTCTGACACCTGGCTCGTTTTAAAAATTTGAGCTCTTCCTTTCTATTCCCTCCCCCCCCCCCTTTTTTTTTTTTTTTTTGTTTGAGCCTTTATTTATTTAAATAAAAAAACTTTCATGAATCTCAATCCAATACCGGTAACTATGGCGGGACGGGGAGGCTTATCCAGCAGTAGGTCCCATATGTGGATGTAATTTACCACCATGGGGTGGTACTCTGTAGGTCCATCCAGTCTTCCCATTGGGGCCCCTGCTGGGCCACCACCGTCCCGCCATTTGGTGACCAATATCTTATATGGTCTTTCTTCCTTAGAGGAATAACAAAGGCTGATACTGTTCACCTAATAACACCTGATGCAGCCATTAGAGACAGATAATGTCCATCTACCATATATATTTACATTGTTGGCTCTTAAACAACTGTTGCTGACAGTTGGGAGGGTCATTGATATAAGAGAGGCGGGTCTGATTTTGCCCCGCCTTGAACAAGCTTGCGTCCTGTGACATATGTGGGGCACGTCACAGTTTCGGAAGCGGATCTATCACTCAGGCTCTTGAAGAGCCGGGAGACTACTGCAGTTGCATTGTAGCGTCACTTCCGGAGCGCCAAGACAAGTGAATTGTTTTGGCGCCAAATGCTCTCTATTTAAATCATGCCCCTTGTCTCTAAGCCAAGACGCCGACGAATCTGCGGACGCTTGACGTTGCTCTATGCACACAAGGTATTTTGAATATGTTTAGAGGTCCCATTGAGGGACCGCCATGCCACCTTAGTGTCTGGATATGGGGATGATTGTTGTGATCCTCGGGGGGGTATGTGTTCTATAATATGGGGCTTTCTTATTAGGTCTGTATTCTGTCCCCCAGGTTGTCCAGATCTGGAGGACAGCTTCATATGATCTACATCCATTAAACCCAATGACCCTGTTATAAGACCGTGTTAATACAATCCCTAAAGAAATCTGGGTATGTGTTCAAAAGCTCAAAGTATATTATAATGTCCCCATTATGATTTACCCCCAGACGATCAACATATATATTTCTTCCTATCATTATGACTACTAGGTGGTGTGTGCAGATAGTTGGACTCTGTCTTTCTTCGTTTTGGCGCATCAAATTTGTAAGTTGCACTTTGTGACCATTAATGATCTGCATAGGACTAATAGTGTTATGATCCACTGGTGACAAATAATTTTGTATTATATAGCTACCTTACCTCTTCTGTTGAGGATTGGGGTTTATCGTATACTTGACAGTGGCGATATATGCACCCACAGACTCGCTATAGTAATATGAGACTGGTAACGAAATGGTCAGAGGTCTAAATACAGAGTGTCCCTCTCTCACAAAGTATCAAGGTACCCCTTTTCTTATTTTTATGTACAATATAAATTAAAGGTTTCATATAGACGAATAAATCAATATGTGTATGATCAGATTTGAACAAGATGTATATATGTGTCCGACAAACGGAACATTATGTATAAATGTAAAAGATGAACAATACATCAGTACTCTATGTTTATTGAACCCTGTTATACTCACTTAGGATACGGATACCTGTAATTGGTTTCTGCTCGAAATCCCCTGAGGAAGCCGCTTTTTGGCGAAACGCGTTGGGAAGAACAGATACGTATCCCACATCTACCAGTCATTGGAGTTTACCACTGTTCCGCCGACTGGGAGCATACGGACCGATTTTGGTCATTGTACTGTATTGTCCAGTTATTATACTTTGTATTTATGTACTTTTTTCTAAATTGGCGATTTTATTATGCTGTTTACCAATATTACATTTTGTTAAAATATTATATATGTCAGTCTGATCATTCAGAGAGAGCAAACCAGTACCGTTAAAGTCCCAATATCCATCTCTGTGGGGACGGGGTCCTACCCCACACAGACATCATTTCTCAATAAACACATTTAAATCACAAAATATAAAACATATGGCCATGTTGTTTAATAAGAGTGCACTCTTTTCTATTCATATTAAATTAGCTGATTAATTAATTAATCACCACATGGATTTTCATTAAAGGACGTCCATCAAAAATTATCACTAATATTTCACCATAACCTTTATAGTATGTTCATAACTAGAGTTGAGCGAACCCAGACTGTAAAATTCGGGATCGTAATGGACTTAGGGGTGTCCGTGCCCCGAACCCGATCCCGGACATTTAAAAAAAGTCCGGGATCGGGTTTGGTATTCAGGCATTTTTGCCGCCTTTCCTATAGCTGCTGGGCAGCCAATCAACAAGCTTTTCACTAATTTGCCCTTAGATGCCATCACAGCCATGCCTACTAATGGCATGGCTGTGATTGGCCAGTGCATCATGTGACCCAGCCTCTATATGAGGCTGGAGTCACGTAGCGCCGCGTGTCAGATCGTCTCAGACTAGAGTAGGGAGAGCTTCATGGCTGTGCTGTGAGGGAAAGATTAGCGTTCACAACCATCTCAGACTGCATTAGGGAGACCTTCATTGCGGTCCTGTGAGGGAGACATTAGCGTTCAGAACTATCTTATAGAGCATTAGGGAGACGTTCCTGTCTGTGCTGTGAGGGAGACATTAGCATTCAGAACCATCTTATAGTGCATTAGGGAGACGTTCCTGTTGGTGCTCTGAGGGAGAGATTATCATTCTAGAACCATCTACTACTGCATTAGGGACAGATTCCTGTTGGTGCTCTGAGGGAGAGATTATTATTCTAAAACCATCTACTACTGCATTAGGGAGAGGTTCCTGTTGGTGCTCTGAGGGAGAGTTTATCGTTCTAAAACCATCTACTACTGCATTAGGGAGAGGTTCCTGTTGGTGCTCTGAGGGAGAGTTTATCGTTATAAAACCATCTCCTACTGCATTAGGGAGAGGTTCCTGTTTGTGCTCTGAGGGAGAGTTTATCGTTCTAAAACCATCTCATAGTGCATTAGGGAGAGGTTCCTGTTGGTGTTCTGAGGGTAAGTTTATTGTTCTAAAACCATCTACTACTGCATTAGGGAGAGGTACCTGTTGGTGCTCTGAGGGAGAGTTTATCGTAATAAAACCATCTACTACTGCATTAGGGAGAGGTTCCTGTTGGTGCTTTGAGGGAGAGTTTATCGTTATAAAACCATCTACTACTGCATTAGGGAGAGGTTCCTGTTGGTGCTCTGAGGGAGAGATTATCAGTCTAAAACCATCTACTACTGCATTAGAGACAGGTTCCTGTTGGTGCTTTGAGGGAGAGTTTATCGTTCTAAAACCATCTACTACTGCATTAGGGAGAGGTTCCTGTTGGTGCTCTGAGGGAGAGTTTACCATTCAAAAACCATCTACTACTGCATTAGGAAGAGGTTCCTGTTGGTGTTCTGAGAAAGAGTTTATCGTTATAAAAAAATCTCCTACTGCATTAGGGAGAGGTTCCTGTTGGTGCTCTGAGGGAGAGATTATTATTCTAAAACCATCTACTACTGCATTAGGGAGAGGTTCCTGTTGGTGCTCTGAGGGAGAGTTTATTGTTCTAAAACCATCTACTACTGCATTAGGGAGAGGTTCCTGTTGGTGCTCTGAGGGAGAGTTTATCATTCTAAAACCATCTACTACTGCATTAAGGAGAGGTTCCTGTTGGTGCTCTGAGGGAGAGTTTATCTTTATAAAACCATCTCCTACTGCAGTAGGGACAGATTCCTGTTGGTGCTGTGAAAGACAGATTATCGTTCTAAAATCATCTCATACTGGTGTAGGGAGAGGTTCCTGCTGCTGGTGTGAGCGGTGGAGAGGTTCCTGCTGCTGGTGTGAGCGGTGCATTTCTTGCACAAAAATAAAAAGTGCATCTACAATTTTCTTTTTTTTTTTAAAAAAAGAATAATAATTTATTATTCTTTTTTTTTTTAGTATTAATAAATAGTGCTACATAGTATTGCTACATATTTGTGTCCAGAATGAGGAGAGCGTCAAATAAGGGACGTGGTCATGGTGCTGCTGGTGTTGGTGGTGTTGCTGAAGCTCCTGTTGCAAGGAGAGGACGTGGTCGATCTGTGCCAGCTACACGCACAAGTGAAACACCTTCCTCAGGTAGACGACAGAACGTTCAACGTTACATGGTAGGCCTGAATAGCACTCAACAAATGGTGAGGCCAGAACAAGTACAGGCGATAGTAGATTGGGTGGCTGACAATGCCTCCCTCGAAGTCGTTGTGGTGGTTGTGGTCGTCGTGGTACTGGTGCAGGGAATAAACTGCGAGAGGAGTAAGACCTGTGTTTATACATCGTTATGATACATCGTGATAAATAATTATGATTTTTTTTTTTCTTATTATTTAATAATAAGAAAAAAATTTTTTTTTTTCTTTTAACATCTACGTGAAAAATAAAAACA